>BLKM01000679.1:224983-340094 GCA_013340265.1 Coptotermes formosanus | reverse complement strand
CCCCCCCCCCCCCCCCCCCAGAGGAAAAATTCTGGGTGCACACCTGATAGTCAGTGTGGACCACCCTAAGCTATCTTACACCTTCCATATTATACTGTGACAGAAATATCTCACAACAGTGCATCATGATTCATTCTTTGCAGATTGATTTCTAAAACCAGTAATGAGAACCCATTCCTGTCAAAACGATGGTTCATCCTTGTAAAGGAGCACCCCTATCCACCTTAAAAGTAGTATGCAATGTGCAGCAGGTAGTGTGTAAATTCATACCTGTATATGGGGGTGACAGAGTTGTGAGTTTTCTTAGAACTCTTAGTCCCTTAAATAGGAAGGCACTATATTCCTTTTGGAACACTGGGAATTGGTTGCACAGTGTACCAACATCATATCCCAGAAGAATAGTATCTTCACAAACACATGTTTCTTCCCAGCATCTCCTTGGCTGCACAGTGTTGGGTGAAATATCATGTTTTACAGGTTTTAACACAGGCACAGTGACATGCATGCTGGGTGAGGTAATTCACCCTGAGCCTGAGCTGAAGGAAGTTACATAGGCAGAGAAACCACAGGGTAACCTGTGGGAGACATAGCTAGAGATGGGTTTGTCAAATTCCATGAATTTTCTGTGGACATGTTGTTAATACAGGAGAACAGAGGTGACACTCATATTAGATCCACTTTGATGAAAACATTAATGTGAAATGTCACTCATGAAGCTACTTTTATTTATCAAGAAATATGGATAATCTGCAAGACACAAGGTCCTCACAGCAGTGTTGATGGGCTGAGTCTTCTGGGATGTGACCCGTGTTCTCTGGTAAATAGTTACTAATATTTCTGATGAGCTTGCTACCTCCATCTTTGAGGCTTGAAGACGG
Source organism: Coptotermes formosanus (assembly GCA_013340265.1). NCBI lineage: Eukaryota > Metazoa > Arthropoda > Insecta > Blattodea > Rhinotermitidae > Coptotermes > Coptotermes formosanus. The sequence continues at coordinate 339,216 of BLKM01000679.1, read as the reverse complement.
AGGTGGAAACTTGCTTTGAAATGCTGGTAGCCATTTACCGATTGACATTATCTCATACGCCAGAAGACTTGAATCTTTCTCTATGAGTAATGTGCTACAGATCAATTGTTACGGTGACTTGACATCAGTGACATGTCCAGTGTACAGAAAGATGTGCACACTTTGCAAAACAAGGTGATGCGGCTACTGTAATTATCAATTTTTTTTTTCTAAATTTTTGATCAACATGCACAGGGCATCTCACACAGTAATCTACATACAGGAACATTAACTTTTCACACATACACTGTGAATTCCTCAATCATCAAATCTTATATGTTTTCCTAATTCTCTTTCAGCCGTTCTCAGTATTTTATCACGGCCTCTCTGTTTCACACGGATATTATTACTTATTTTGTGTTCACGATCACTCTGCATCTTCTTCCAGTACTGGGATTCGTCTTCACCTGAAAAGATTATAATAAATATTAAATCCATTATATCTTGTGAAATGAAAGACTCATTATCTTTTTATTTTTGGCTTGGAGGTAGTGGGAATTTGTTATGACCAAGGTATTGACCTCTCTATCAGAAGTCTATGGACTAAGAAAGGGGTGAAGATGTTTTGGATGACCTAAGCACCAAAGCTATACTGACCAAAATTTTGGACTGATAACAGCAATGGATCTGCAACAGTTACAGAATACAGGCACAGAGACTCCCAAAAGTAACCAATAAATATGATGATAGTTGCAGCATGTCACACATCTAAATCATGTTCGTAGCTTGGATGGTTATGAGATGTTACTGGAAGACAGAGTGGTTTGCTTATTGGATGATACAGTATATCTATATGTGCATACCCACATACCCGCATGTACATGGAATTGCAGTATCTCTTATGGGCATTAATTGGTAGTACCAATAACTGAAATAATTTTATAAAGAGTACACAAAATCAACTAGTGTGTTGGTGAATTAACGAAATACAAATGACAAAAGAAACTATGGATGAAAACTGCAGAGACTGTCACTGTGGTAACGATTCTTCTTGGCATTTGGCTTGTTGCCCATCTTTCGATGGCTCTACTTTTTAGAAACATGTGGTTCCTATCACAGTCTCATTCCTTCTATATTTTCCTTCAGATTTCTTCTACAATTCTGTACACAATGTGTTCTTCCTGGGGACATTTCTAGATTTAATGTTATTTCTTAATTTAGTGATGTCTGAAATGAATAAAAATGTTGTCTGTCTGTGTCTTGGTTCACTTAATGACAACTGCATAGGTTATGCATCACAACATTGATGATATAGTAACCATTAACAAGTACCAGGCAAATTCGTGTTGCAGTAACACACTGGATTCTGTTCTGAAGGTATCCTGTTTGAATCTCTACTGGTTACCAGCTAATTCAAACAAGCTTTTCTTTTTTCTGGCTTTCCTCTGTCTCCTTAGCAAATGGTGGGCTAGAACCTATAAACAGGCCACGACCATCTCTTTCCAAATTCTTACTCACCACTCACGACAATCTTTGCAGCTTAATTCTATATCACCTATCCATATTATCCTAGATACTACCCCTCCATATGCATGGTAAGGCTGAGGAAAACATGAAACCTTGAATCAAGCTAGCACAGACCATACAGCATTAGATGGGAAATTTCTATCTGTAACTTAACAGAATTTCTTTAATATTAATAAAAACATATGGGCATGGTCAGTGTCATTGTTTGACAGACATTTTGAATTACATTATTTATTTGCTTCTTACATTTCTGATACATTGGTGAGCCACAGAATACTCAGCACTCAAACGCTAAATACTACCCAAAATTTACCTTTAAGAATCTCAACTTGCTTCCACGGTACACTGGATACCAACTGTTCTGCTGCTGCAGGTGTTGAACACCGAAGGAAAACTTCATTTGCACCCATCATGACATCTACATACTCCACATCATGACGGGCTTTTACATCCAACTGAAAAATGGTACAACAATAATACAATAATGTTACATGTAACATAATTCTTTGGTATTGGAACAGAGCTGTTCAAATTTATGTGAGATTTGAATTTCTCATAGTGGTGAGTATGGAAACTGTTGTGTTTTGGGATGTGACACCATGTGGTCAGGTATAAGAAGGCCAAGTGAATTTATGTATAGGGTGTGGAAATGGAAGCACATACAGTTGAACCTGGTTATAACGACATTGGTTTATACGACACCCAGTCTATAGTGTCAGATATTCTGTGGTACCAATTAATTCCTCACTGTTAACCATAACATTATACTCCTTGGTTATAACAACACTCATTTGTAACAACAAAAAATATTCAGTCCCTTTCATGATGTTATAACTGAGTTTGACTGTACATGCAAATTTGGCAATGACAGTGCAAAGCAAACACAAAATCAGCTATGGCTTTGGTACTGAAAGGGTTGCACTAACAACAGGTGGTGACTACCTCCTACCAGATTCTTATTTAATATCATCCTGACACTTGATAGTATACAAACTGCAAGCTGATAATCTGTCAATAAATAAACCACAGAGGATACAAAAAGAATATACATGTACACAATACGTCCCATTCTGACCCTAGCTCCCTCCCTGCCCCTAATTTAGTACCCTAAAGGCACTAAATTACAGGCGGGGGGGGGGGGGGGGAGCTGTCGTCAGTACTGGAATAGTTTCTTCATCTCTTCTTCCACATGGACCAACAAGTTCAGTGTGGCCAATAGTGCATATGGCTGTTGTGTGTGTGTGTGTGTGTGTATGGTGGTGGTGATGTTAACTCCCAAACACTTCTTTTGCTAAGTGCTTAACTATTCCCTTCACCTCTACAAACTTCTGCTCCTCCCAAATAATTTCAATGACCTTACCTTGAACTTCCGCACATCCACAAGTGGTTCATCAAGCACTGCATGTACAATAAGTCCAGGACTGAATTTGAATCTCGGTTGATCTTTGCTGTCCTGTTTCACAGAAGTTTTCTCCTCTGAACTGCCATCTCCATGAACCACCTGCTCCTCCTGGTTCTGTCCATATGCATATTGTAACTGATCTTTATGATGAAACTGTGAATTTCTGTTCAGCCGATTTCTGCTCAGAAACTGCTTCAGGCATTTCATCTTATTTTTTTGAACATTCAAGTACTTGTTACGCAAACGTTTCCATTCTCGTCTGAAATTCAGAGAACGCATACTGTAGCCGCAATTAATAGGGTCTAATTAACTGCACTGTAGAACACTCTGTGTACAGAAGAAATTTTTTATATAACAAAGACATTTGGTATTAGAAGTAAAAAAAATTATGGACCATTCTGGAAGTCTGACAAGAATGCAGGGAGATTATATTACATTAAGTGACTGGACATGAAACCTGCACCATGACCCTTTTCATCTACTGATTTCTATTGTTTGTCCCTCCTGCAGCAAGTACCTAACGGGGCTTTATGAAAATCACTTGGAGTTGCAAAGTGTTGAATATCACAATCAAACACAGGACAGGTAAGGCTGTCTTTTCTTTCTCACAACATCTTTAGCAAGTGGGACTACTTAGCCTCAGTATGAATAGGTGTCCCTGAAAGTAACTGTCTAGTAACATTCCTATTACTTGGGTCAACGGACCCCTATCCATTTCTAACAGCTTCTAGTCCTTTTAGTAGAAGGTTTTCAGAGGATACGCTTTGCACAATTCTGTCCAAGCCTGGACTGCCAGTATCTCCATCTAGCACCTGACAGTAAGTTCTATGAATGGATTTCCAGAATCCGTTCTGGCAAACGCGTCAGTTACTTCAAACAAAATTTACTTTTCCACTTCTCACTGAATGCCAGATCACCTGCATCATTCAGCTCAAGGAACTAATACAATATGGTCACATTTTATGCAAGGGACGCATTCCCAGTGACCTTGCACAATTCAAAACTTGCATAAATTAAGACTAATTTTACCCATAGGAATAAATGTCAAGTAGGTGGGATACATTCTCAGACAACATACCTCTCCTGCCACTGTAACTGCCCATAAACACAGATTTTAAGCACAATATAGATAAATAAACAATAAAAAGTTAATCTGCATATTTGCATTATTTAAAATTTTGCACATCAGGTGAGATTTTATTAATATTTTTTATATTGCACTGTTCTGAATTCGCATAAAAGGTGGTGACCACCCCCGCACACAAAACACCATGCAGGTTGGTATCATGCCAAACACATTCAGCAGGTACCCAGCCTTCAATCTTCACTGAACCAGTGACTACAGTACCTTTGGTTTTTCTGTGGTGTTACCCAAACATTGCAATAGTTTCTTGAAATAAACCACAAACTCCTCCTTCAAAATCCTTACATTCTGACCGTCATGATCATCTTCCCCTCTCACTTAAAGCTACTAGTCCGACAAAGCACAGTTGTCCATATATGAAGTACCTGTGCAAGACTAAAAAGCACTGCATTATATCCACACAGTGTACCTGTTTGTCGAGTACAATTCTTGCAAGAAACAGTGACTTTCCTAAACTATATTAACAGACTGCTTGTTGCAAGGGTGATCCAGTGTATTTCCTGTCAGGTAGAAAGTAAATACTTAAATATTATTTAGAAGAATGTCAGGCTTCAAAGGGTTATATAACCTAAAAATCAATAAATGCACACATATGTAACATTCTATCTACAGTTACGTACTTCGATAAAATTTTCAGTTGGCTTGCTTCAATATCTTGGATTTCCTTCTTGTGTTTTTTCTGTCTCTTTCTGGTCTTCTTTTTGACCACAACTTCAGCTTCTTTTTCTGCTGCTTCTACCGCAGTGCCAAGTTCATCAACTACTTTTTCATCCCACTCCATAGATTTGGTTTTCTTCTTCTTTCCCACTTCTCCATTCTCGTATACATCTGATACAAGCTGCTGAAGCTCTGAAATGTCTGTCTCTTCCCCATCTACAGTTTTCCTTTTTCGCTTTTTCCTTTCCAAACATGTGTCTGTCTCATCAGATTGGACAGCAGTGTCTCTTCTGCCTTCCATTCCCTCAACACCGGACACTTCAGTCTTCTTTCTTTTCTGCTTCTTTGGAGGTGAACTGTCATCCTCTGGTTGGGAATGCCTTGTCTCCAATTCTGTCTCTCCGGACATTTCAGTCTTCCTTCTTTTCTTTCTCTTTGGAGATGTGTTATCATCCTCTCGTTGCGGATGTCCTTTCTCCAATGCTGTCTCAACTTGTTCCACCTCAGCTTCTTCAGTCCTTTTCCTTTTACATTTCTTTAAATATATATCACCTTCTTTTTCTCTCTCTGTTTCAACCACTTCATTTTCTTCAGTATTCACTTCTGCCCCATGTTCTTGTTTCCCTCTCTTTTTCTTTTTCTTCTTCCTCAACAGTTTATCTTCAGACTGACTGTCTTCATCCTTATTTATTTCCTCTGATGCATCTCCCTTATCATATTCACTTGGCATATTTTTGGACTTCACTTCATCATGGTCAAAGGTGGCAATACTACAAAGTTTCTCTGGAGGAAATACAGGTGATAAAAGACAGCCTCTTGCACCAAATTCCTGTAATAGGAAAGCAAAACAGAATAATAAGTACCCACAATATAAAACCATTTAACATACAATACAAAGTAGGGAAAAAAACCCAATGAAATCAACTTAGGGTGTTTAACAAAGAAGTAATCAGCATGTAAGATTCAAACTTTTTGCAACAAAGTACTATATCGCAATCTTCACATACAATGACATATGTCAAAGTTACGGTCAAGGCCAGTGTTTTGGAGACCTGCACCGTCTATGTCATTGACCATGATCATGGAGATAGAGTAGGTCTCTGAAATGTTTGATTTCACCCAACTTTAATCTGACCCATTGGCAAAGGATATTTTAGTACTAACTAGCTAGGATATTTTAGTACTAACTAGCTAGCTAGCTAGCTAGCTAGCTAGCTAACTAACTAACCAACCAACCAACCAACAAACAAACAAACAAACTAACTAACTAACTCCATGGAGAAGAGGCCTTCTTCAGAAGCTAACAGTTTCTCAGCTAGTCAAGAAATTCGCCGCATTTTATGGAACCCGGAGGTTCATTACCGCATTCCCAAGAGCCCGCCACCTGTCCCTGTCATTTTAGTACTACATAATGAATAGAATGTTTAGAACTAAGAAGGGAATAGATCCAATAACATATTCAGCATCTGCATTATTTCACACACTTAAGCATGGACTAGGTAGGATATGCAGTATACAGAGAAATTCATACGAAGTTTTGTTGGAAATCCCAAAAGGAAAAGGCTAGGCGCAAATAGGAGGACAATGTTAAAATGGACCGATGTGAACTGGATTGAGATCGCTCAGGATAGGGTTCAGTGGTAAGCTTTCGTAAACACCGTACAGAACCTTCCGTTTTCACAGGAGTGGGCAAACAGACAACTGTCACATGCTCTAAGAAAATCTTATACCAGAAGGTAGCATGAGGGGCTCAAAGCACAAGCTTTCTTACGCAGTATGTTCACTTTGTAAAAACACATGACTCTAACTGAAGCAATAACAAGACTTCTATTCTAAAAGCATCTTCTCCACTGTTAATTATTATAACACAATGGGAGGATGTTACCTTTGAAAATTCTTAATTGTCAGTTTAGCACAACTGAAAACTATGTTATGTTCCTTGCTACTATGACAATGCACATCCTTAGTTGTGGAGGAAGAATGCAGACTCCTTATTCTTATTCTTACTCAATAAAATGCCGTGTTCACTGATTGCAACATTCATCTGCATTTAGTAATGCACTGGGGATGTGCCACCTTAGAGTAATTTTATATACTTAGGAAACAAGGAAATGTACGCCACTTTTAAGACATGCTGTATAATCTCTGTTTTATTCTGCACAAAATGCCATTTATTTCATAATTTTATCTTTTTCTGTTCGAATTACTCATTTTTTTTGCAGGGCTTTGAAGTCGGAGTTGGAACAAAGGTACCGACTCCGACGTCCAAATAAAATCGTAACTAGATACTCCAACTCCACATCCCTGATAGCTCCAATAACCATTGAACTTATACTTAAATATAGGTTATAAGTCTAAAAAGTAGCCTGATGATTCACGTGGTGGTGATGAAACGTCTTATGGGTTTACCATTATTAATACAGATTGAGCTTTTATGAAGGAGTCAGAGTCGCAGTTGGAGTTTGAGTTTTAACAATTGAGGAGTCAGTGTTGGAGGTTTTGTATACCAACTCCACAGCCCTGTTTTACATTTATGTAACCATGCACTACATTTCAATACCAAACTGGTTGCTTAAATGTCAAACAGGTACCTCCCAAACTTGTTTTGTAATAACTCTGCTCCATGGACTTGGTTATTAAGACTGTGCCACGGCTCAGTCAGCTAGTCGCTGCCCTCCCACTGTGGATGCCTGGGTTCAAACCCAGGCCACTCCATGTGGATTCTGTGATGACTAAGTGACACTGGACCAGGTTTTCCTCTGAGTATTTTGGTTTTCCTTGTCTATATCATTCCACTATCACTCTTTACTCATTCATTTCTCCATCACCGATGATACATAACCTTAGCAACTGACAGCACTGTAAAGAAATGCAATTAAAAAACTGGAATGCAGTACAATAAAAATAAACAACTTCTCACCTCTAAAGTTTTGTTTGCTTCTTCAGGAGTATCAAATTCAACAAACGCAAAACCTTTAATCTTCCCAGTGGCTCTGTACTTTGGCACAGAAACATATGCAACTTTTCCATAAGCAGAGAAGACTTCTCTCAGCCAGTCATGTTGAGCACCTGGAGGCAGCTGCTCCTGTCACATTGAGAAGGTCATTTTTCATTAAACAGTAGTGACTACAGGGTGTGATATGATGAGCATGCAAGCAAAGTATACAAATGACAAAATAACCAAGACAGAACAGAGGGTAAATAAATTCACTAGAAGTTTCAAAGACAGCTAAAATGTTTAGGGGCCTGCCATATTAAATACTGAATGACCAGAAAAACAGATAAACTTCTGCACACAAACTTCATTGGTAAATATAATTCATGGTAGCGTTAAACAATTTTATTAATACCGAGGAAGCAATTTCTATACCCCTACATGGCTGATGAAGATAATCTACTGAATAATGGAGTTAGACAGACACATAACTTAATTTGACATAAACAGTTCAATTAACTGTACTGTATTTTATTTATAACTGACCTAACAAAACATAATGTAACAATAATTACACTGTTTTTTGTAATTCATGAACTAGTAAAAATCACTGAATTTTCCAAGGACTGACACCCAATATATCTGAAATTACATAGTGCAATACACCACAAATCTAATCGCATACAACTTAATAGTTGTTCCTCTGCCAACTACAAAGGCATACAGCGAGAGCACGGTTATAACTACAATCATTCTTAACTTTGGCACTTGAAGGAGGCTGGTGATCAGTCTCACACTCTGGTCACTGTATGCCCACAAAACAAACACACAGTACCAATTCAATACAAGGTTGCAAAACCAATTTGGATGATGTCCATGCAGTACAGCGATAAACCATACCATATTCTTGTGAAACTTTTTAAAATGAACTTACTAAGCAACAGAAACAGAGGAACATATACAGTATGTCACAACACGTGATGTGTAACTGGAAACGGGAGCAACATTATACTCACAACATAGATGGTGCAGTCATCAATATTATCCTTTTCCTTGACTGGGGCTGTGCGGAACACTTTGGTTCCATCTTCCGTCAGGGACAGTAATTCTGAATTTCTTAAGGCATCAGTTATATCTTGCACATTTGTGGTTAAAGCCCGAATCTTGTTGAATCGCAGAAACATAGAGAGGTCTACATCTGTAGTAAAAATCGAATCACATGCAAAGTGTTTAGGTTTGTTGTGCATTGTAAAAGTACACTTTAATAATGCACACTGCATCTTCAATTTTTATGTAGTTAACATCAGTTTCTATGGGTCTTGAGGAAGAATATGATGGCTCAAAATGTATGTCAAGTGACAGTCTAACAGCACAGTTTCTGATTATGTGCGTGTGGAAGTAAAGTTATTTTTCAGCATTCAATACTAAGAGAAACTAATACTCACGTGGATCTTCTTTTACAAGGTTCCCCAAAAAGCGATCTTTTGTCAGATTGGCATCACTAAAATAAAATTCCATTTGTTTTCTAATTGTCTTGTATAACTGCCTCTTTCGATAGGAAACTTTCTTGGGTGATGCACCATCTCCTTGACCATCCTCAAACACAGCAGGGTTGTCTTCTTCCATTTTACCTGGTAATACTACAACATACATATGATGAAGAATTAATTACTACAAAAAATTAACATTTTAGAATATGGTAACAGTATGATGACTACATCTTCTTTAATATGCAACCATATGATATATACTGGCAAGACATCAGAGAATATGTGTTGTACTTCGGCAAAAACCTCATGCAAAAGTCTTTATATACAACAAATGCACACACACTACACTGTCTTAAACAAACAGCTTCATACTCACACTAACCCAGAAGCTTAACTACGAAGTTTCATCTTAACACATACACATAGGCCAAAGCCCTATCCTTCAGGCCTCACACACAAAGTTCTATGATGTTTGGGTGGCTGCAGAGGCTGGAAAATGTGAGGGAAGACAGTCTGGCTCACATCCCTTACAAAGAGAGAAAGCTCAGTCCCATTCAGTACACATACGAAACCTAGCCTTAACCTTTTAGCAACACATGTGAGGCTTTACACACAGACCCACACCCCTAACTTCATTGATCACACAGAATTGCACTTTACTCTAACACAATATTTTATTGATGTAACTTGGCTAAATATTTTAACTTCAATTACAAGTCATCACCACACCAACTTCGAAAAGTATACAGCACAACAGCCACAATTAAGTTATTGTATAAAATAAGGTTTTGAGATCTCAGTTCCCTTTACATTACGTGTTCTTTACATGACATGCAATATATACATTAAATACGTTTTAATATGAAGTATACTAAAATGTCTTTACAACTTTCTATCCTCCTGCATGTGTGATCACTATGGCTAAACTGCTACAGTTATTATATCTGTGTATATGCTGAAATTGTAGAATTTTACTTGAATGCAAAATTATTAAATTATAATCGTTAAACCTAGCGCTGTGCCGGAAATCACTAAGTTTGGGAAGCCTGCATTATAATCCTCAAAATGTTGGTTGGAACATACTGAATTGCGGACTTCATTTTTGTAGCGGGTGGCCGCCCCTTAGATAGGTTGTTGTGTATAACGCAAAGACTGACATCACTCGGTATCCACTCAGATTTTGGGTTAGGTATACATCAGACATTTTAATTGAAATGTTAGAAGTGTAGCATGTGTATTGAAGGTTCGCTACAGACTATTTATACAATACCTTTCGTGTGATTATTCCTCTGTACACACTTTTAAAATTGGCCTAATGCCAGCTTGTAATTTAACCCGAAATATGCAGCCAAGTTTAACCTCCGTCATACATCAGTAAGTCCTGTGTTAGACTTACGCACCATTCTCCTAATTCGTATGTTGCACACAAACGTGTTGTCGCAAACCCATATTCCCAACTTAAAAGCCCCACCTTGTTACTCTGCACGCACAGAAATCCCAAGCGTAACCTTGCCTGCTATACACGAACGCCGAAGTACAACATTATTCTTAACCTTCGGGCCTCGCATCCACAAGCCAAAACCCTAACCTTAGGACGTCACCTCGGTTTGTACCACACGTTTATACGAATAAATATCCACACTGATACCGTGCTTACTCTTCACATTCCCGGCAGTCGATACTTTTGCTGTTACGTTTGTGTATATTACCTTCAGCAATTCGGTTTCCTGTAACCGTCATTTATTGACGCCCATAGCTAACCACGCGTAATCCATGTGACACAGCATCTTTGCCAGCGATACTTCTTCCATTATTCGTGGTCTCACTACCCAGCACAGGACGCGATGTGCGCCGAATGTTTTCTTGGGCGCGTTCGCAAAATTGCGAAAAGCGACGACTAGCTTTGTCATGTCTGTTTGTCTGGCCGTCCGTTCGTCGATGTGAGGAAATCTGCGTTGAAGAGCAAATCACTTAAAGAGACAGTGGCTTACAATACAGTTCAAGTCACTGAGATGTCTACGAGTATACCATAATGCAACATAGAGAGAAATGTATCAGAGATAGACTTTCTTAAAAGCAGTTTCGTTTCTACGCACATCATGTACGAGTAAATAATCATATCAGCGTCTGGCAAGGAAATATTAAGACCAGTTGTCTTAATCATATTGAATAATAGCTAATAGGTCTTCAGCTACTCAACAAATTACCAGCATTTTGTAGAAACCGAAGTTTCTTTATTTCCTTCACACGAGTCTACCACTCTTCCTTATCTTGACCCAGATGAAACCACTCCGTACCCTCCCGTCCTGTTTCTTTAAGGCATATTAATATCGTTCTCCCATCTATTCCTGGGTCTGCAAGTGGCCCTTTTCCCTTAGGATTTCCCACCAAACATTGCATGCATTGCTCTTCTCTCCCATGCAGGACACACTCCGACCATCTCTTACAAACAATAGTCACGCATTTCAAATTATATATTCCTTCTATACGATTCGTACAAAGAAGGCGCAGTAAACCAACCAACCAACCAACCAAACAAACAAACAAACAAACAAATTTTCGTCAAATTGGGTCCTTACTGAGGAACTAATATTCGCGAGGTTACTCAAAATATTTCCTGCTTGTACGAAGTCACACATCATTATTGTGTTCACAAAACCACACCGCTGCTCCCAAACGCTGAACTAGACAAACCCATTCCACTTTCTCCCGCTGTTTCTTTAACATGCATTTTAATATTATACCCCATACTTACTTCTTCTAAGAGGTTATTAGTCCGAGGTCCTGTGTAACACTTATTAACACTATGGTTTTCAAGGTGCGGAGTTTACAGACGCTCCCAACACCCAAGCTAAGGGACCACCTATTGTCGGCTAACCGTGTTTGATTGTTCCATATGTTCGCAGTTACCCTGCCTATCTAGAAGCCATCTCCTCCACCCTCAACCCGAGGACGAGTCACGCCGTGTTGATAGGACCCACCTGACATGATAGTGATGTTACCTTTTTTTTTCGAGCTAATGAAGAATTCAGTTTCACGTAACGTTGCATTCAGACCCCAGACGTGTTATTCTTGTAAAGCAGAAATGTAACCTTTAATAGACAGAGATGACCAAACCACAAAATATTCAGTCCAACAAAATGCAATCGATTGCTTTCAGATCTTACACTACCTTGTAAATCAGTATCTGAATACAGAATATCTGAAAACAATAGAGTGCATTTTGTTGGACTGAATATTGCGTGATTTGATTATCGACAACGCACGGTATGAAAAACATATATATAAGAAAAAAGACATCCAAACAGTAGTATTGATGGATATACCGAGACACTGATGACTAAATTATAAGAGCAGAATTACCAGGTCTCCTCTGTATGTCTCGTCGCATGAGATCAACGTCTCTTGTCTCATCAGATAACATAAATGGACGTTGAAAGGATAATGAGCCAGTCACTTATAGACATAGAGCCAGCGTTCGTACTTCATTCATTTATGATGGGATGTCTGTTTACAAGAGGCAGGAACAGAAACTGTGAACAACAAGTATACCTATGATGTCAATGGTCAACATTCCTACTCGATACATGGGGCCTGTTTAAAATTCAGAGGGAAAATGGGTGGTATTAACCCGTGTTTATTCTACCGTGAACCGCTCTTATACCTCATACTTATTATGGGACATGTTCGTATTATAATCATACTTAAATGCAGGTTATGAACTTAAAAATTTCTAAAAAGATATTTACAGGAGTAGTACGATATTAAATCATCAAATAGAGTAAAAATTTTTGAAGTTTAATTTCAGCTTAATACAATACGAAAATTACAGAGGGCCATTCAAAATAAGATCCTCACGTTTAGTGCTATCATCATGTTCACATATGTTATTAGCGACTTTGCGTCCCTTACTGTGCAAGATTCCGGCCCCTACCCCCATGGCGCAACAGCCCCTAGTGGATCAAGGCCTCTTTATTATCGAGGCTTCACTATCACACTCAGACACACCACCCTTGGTAGGACACCTCTGGACGAGTGATCAGCGAGCCGCAGAGACTTCTACCGAAAACAAACAACATTCACAACAGACAGACATCCATGCCTCCGCGCGGGATTCGAACCCGCAATCCCAGCAAGCGAGCGGCCGCAGACCCACGTCTTAGACCGCGCGGCCACTGGGATCGGCACTGGTCAAGGTACAGGAGTGTCATACGAACCAGTATAACTTAGACCGAAAAATAACTACGCTGCGGGCTGGACAATCCCTTTTCCAGCAGGAGCACTGATTTCTGCCTTCGTCACCATATCTAGACCGGTTCTGGGGCCCACCCGTCACTCTTTCCCTGGGCATAAAGAGATCGCCGTATGAAGCCGACCACTCACCTTTCTCTAGCGTCAAGACTGAGAATGCGTAGGGATATACCTCCACAGCACCGCAAGTATTCATGATGTGGTGCTTCACTTAAACACAGGGACAGTTCTACCGGTTTCACATTATGCAGTGTTTCGGACTTCATTGATTTAAAATACGTTAAATGAAAAAATATTTTCCATATAAACGTCTTCGCTACTGATGCAGAGTTTTATGTCTGCAGCCTGTAGTCGCATGCGCAATGCCGCTACGTTATTCCGAGAGTGTCAGTATATAATTTATTGCAGTCAGGTGCAAAGAATAAAGAAACAGACCACTTGATTGTTGGACTAGAGGATTATGACATTCAGCCACTGGAAACGAAAATGTAGCGAAATGTTGCGGTGTGCTGTGAGCACGAATTCGCTCACCAAGTGGAACAGTGATGGCGCCGTCACTTCCGGACTGCACAGTGCTGGCTCTTCCACCGACAGCAGCCTAATTGTGGCCTTCCGACCATAACCACCTTTCCACTACGTGATCGAAGAAACTTCATGTGACGGATCCTTTAACTTTGCTTATATATATTTCGTCTAAGTACCATACGAATCATACCATAGCAAATAGCGTCAGTTACTGCTTTTTAACTCTGTTAAGTACCGTAAATTCTTCGGGTTTGGTGCATATATGCAACATGCCCCACCCATTTCACTCACTACATTTCCTTACCCTGGTATTTAGCGGAAGAGAATAAATTATGAACCGCATTAAACCACAGTATTCAAAGCCAACGAAATGCAGTATTGAACAATACAAAATTTGTGAACCTCATTATTATGCAATTTTCTCCAGCCTCCTGTTACTTCATCACTTTTGGGTCTACTAGTAGCTACACACTCTCCTTCGAACTCTGGTCTCATGTCACTTTCTTTGGGTAACAGCCCAAGTTTCTCGCTCATGAAAACAGGTAACTACTTTTAGGCGCTTCGAAAAGCAAACAGCGACCATTCGCGCCATGTCTGTCTGTTCCCGCATGGAACAACGCGACTCCCACTGGACGGATTTACGTGAAATTTCGTATCTGAGATTTTTACTAAAATTTCATTTAAATTAAGACAAAAATAAGAGACAGTTTACATGAATACCTACGTACATTTATGCGATTGCTCGTTACAATGGAGTGCCTTCTCTGCGAGGTACAAATTGGGACTTACAAAACAATTGACGACAAAAATATCTAGTCTTTTACGAGAAAAGAACAGAAAACATGATATCTCGCAACTTGTTTAAGGAGTAAAGGGAATAAGAACTCTCGTACTTCATGAGATTAGCACGGGAAATAAGGCAGAGAAACAGTTAAATACCAAAATATAGAATATCCTACAGGAGAAGGGGCCGCAGTCGCGCAGTTGGTTAAGGCACTGCGCTACAAACCGGAAGGTGGCACTGGAACTTTTCATTGACATAATCCTTTCGGTCGACTCAACCTCTAACAGAAATGAGCACCAGGGATATTTCCTTCGTGGGTCTGACAACCTTACCACCTTCAAGTGCCGACTGTCTAGAAATCTGCGAGTCTCAGCCTTCTGGAACCCACAGGGCCTGTCCAGGCCTGTAATGGGACTGCTTTACCTTACCTACAGGAGAAACGAAAGAAAGGAGGAGCTGCATGTCGAATGCATTGGAAGTATTTACGAATAACAGGGAAGACAGGACGAAACAGCCTGAAGGTTTAGGCCAGGTGGACATTGTCTAACTAACTAACTAACTAACTAACTAACTAACTAACTAACTAACCAACTAACTAACTAAACTAACTGACTAACTAGCTGACTGACTGACTAACTAACTGACTAACTAACTAACTAACTAACTAAATAACTAACTAACTCCATGGAGCAGAGGCCTTCTTGAGAAGCTAACAATTTCTCAGCTAGTCAAGAAATTCCCCGCATTTTATGGAACCTGGAGGTTCATTACCGCAACAACAGCCCGCCACCTGTCCCTATCCTGAGCCAGCTCAATCCAGTCGATGCCCCATCTCACTTCTTGAAGATCCATTTTAATACTATCCTCCCACCTATGCCTGGGTCTCCCAAGTGGTCGCCTTCCGTCAGGTCTCCCCACCAAAATCCTGTATGCACCTCTCTTTTCCCCCATACGTGCTACATGCCCGACCATCTCATTCTTCTCGATTACCCGAATAATATTTGGTGATGAGTACAGGTCATTAAGTTCCTCGTTATGTAGTCTTCGGTGGACATTGCCTAATTGGTTTATTTTTACAGTTGCGTTTCTAGGTAGGAGGACGGCAGGTACTCGAAACACTTTGGCACAGCCGCGATACTCTGCTTCAAACAAATATTATCCTATATGAACTTATGAACGACTGAGAAAACTGCGCAGTGCGAAACAAGCATTTGTACTCTTCACCAAGTATTATTAGGGTATTAACATAAAGGACGACAAACTGCAGCAAGCGTGGGCGATATGAGAACTGCGCACAACATTTTATCCGTAAAACCTGAACGGAAAAGCTCACTTTGGACATGCAGGCGTAGACGGAGCACGATATTTTTGAAATGAATCCCAAATAAATATGGCGCTAAGGTGTGAACTTGATTTGTTTAGATCAGGACTGCCTCTTGTAAACTGTAAGCGATACGAATCAAAATTAAATTCTTACAAGTTTTAGTACACACACACAGAATAATGTATAACCAAATTCCATTAATAAATTACAGTAACATAATTACTTGGCATGTCATCCTCTTTGTTCGTGCACTTTGTGCAAAGAAATGTACTTGTAACTTCCTGTGTTCATCTCTCAACCGTATTGTGGCTGCATATTCGACTTTTCTGCGCAGTCTAGTAGCTAGAAAGGAACTTTTTTGCGGACCATACTGCTTCCGCTTTCAGGACAGAATCTGAGGCGTTATATTCCTGCAAAGCGTTGGCACCTGACTACAATATGTTATCTTAACCAAGAAGAACATCACATGAATTCTCACCACTGATAAAACCTGACATTTTATTAATGTTGTGTGCTTTATTCTGGGACGACTTCCTTGGCATATTAGAATAAAGAGGGAACATTAACCATGACGTGCTTATATGAATTGATAAGGGCATGCGACATTATATGGACTTCAAGAGGCTTTTAAGCAAAAAACTCGGGAACTCAGGTGAATCCTGCATACAATTAAAATTTGTACACACAGAAACGATTATTTTTGACGACAATGTGATATAAAACGTGACTGTGAATACAGATCACGGGGATAAAGCATGGAGATAACGCGGCTTTATGGCGCATTCATTAAGCTTTGCTAGTCAACAGTTTTGTGACAGATAAGGTAGGCCTACGCGACTTGTCGTGGGAATTTAATTGGTACAAACACTGAATACTTTGAGAGATGGCCACTACCATGTCAGATGGCAACAGAACCTGGGAGTTCAGAGAAAAAAGATAAAAAAAAGAACACACGTGTTTTAGATTATAGTCATCAAGTGATATGTTTGGAGTCCAAGGAGGTGATAAGATTAGAAACCGATACATAATGTGGCTTTAATACATTAAGAAATTTAAAAAAATGAATTGGAAGTTGTCGACAAAATCAGCTCAATTTAAGACACAAAGAACACTGAATGTAAGAATTAAAAAATAAGCAAAAAACAGGCTCACAATTCGGTGAACACATCGTACTGGCGTAATTAGTTGCTTAGAGCTTTCGGCCTGATACGTGAGATTCATGGAGATTATCAGTTCTACTGATTATGTATAAACTTCCAGTAAAACGGTTCCATATTTACAAAAATATGCTTTTTTATTTCACATTGTTTGTTTGTGTGCTACTTTCAGGAAAATATTTTGTCACTATTTTGTTACATGTCAAATAAGATATAACCGGGTTACTTCGAAATTTAAATTCTAACAAATATGACTACTATTGTGTACACTCTTCACATCTTGCGCCTTTTAAACACGTTTCGAAAATTAGATATAGTTCTTCTTCTGTTACAAATATTCATGACTTCACGCTCCTTTACAGCAACATCGCCCTTGGATTTTCATCTTTCCCCGTTTCCCCCAAAGTGAGGCGCTCTGGTGAACACAATAATGTATGTTTCAATTTCATAAGAGTATGGGAAATTTTGAACCAGATTAGCGATTATCAGATTCTAAGAACTCTGCTCCATGGACTCACTTATCGATCCACGCTTAGCTGATTTATCTTAGGGATCTGAATTTAGTTCTGGACACAGGTCAAAACGCACTGAGGTACTCGACAGACGTGACTTTCAAGTGATAAAGGCCCATATGTATAGACAATGGGTGATTGACTTATCTATACAATGCTCGAGTGATGATCGTCCTGTTTATTCTGCTGATGTCATTTGAAACTCTTAATGAGGCATAATAAACACGATTAAACCCAGCGAAGTGAAGATCGTTTCAAAGTAAGACTAACGTATCCTTCAGCATATAATAAAAAAGCAGTACCGAGCACAATCCATAAGGTCTACTTCGCTGTTGCGTAGATTTCTTCCCCCTCCCCCCGCCCTTCTAGTGCGCTTCGGCCCGTCTTGGGGTCATGACCTCCCAGTTGCCGGGGTTTCGACACAATTGAGTATTTACGAGGTGAGGATGTGAGCCCCAAGCTCAATCCCAAACCTGGATGGCCTGGGTATTTTTCTTTGTCGCGCACCTACCTCAAAATCAGTCGGACATGGATGGCCCTAGTAGCAGGCACACTGCTGCCGGCAATTTTATAAGGTGGCGTCCAGAACTTTGAGGTGGCACTTAGACTGTTTGGAAAATTTGTGCACCCCTGTCGTAAACCGTTTTTGACATTCAGTTCTCTTGACGAACCTCACGATATTATCAACAGTTTTCTAAAATTTTTAGACACTGGCATAAAACAAGCATATCGACTGGCCTGTGTGTTACAAGAATCATTTTGGGACTAGATACTATTTTAAAATTTAATTCTCACACTTCATTAAATATACAGCCAAACACAGGCCGCTAGCGAGAAGGACAGTAAAAGGATTCTCTAAACCATATCTGACGCAACACTGTAAGGAAACGTTTGTTATTGCGAAATCTAATTCCTGTTTGTACATTATTTAAAACAACGTATTCATATAAATCACGCACAAGAATTAACTCAATATAGCAGAGCCCTTCTTGAGGAGCTAAGAGTTTCTCAACTAGCCAAGAAATTCTTAGCTCTTCATGGAACCGACAGAATCATCATCTTAACACAACAGCATGCCATGAAATTTACCATTAAATTTTCTAAAGACATATCGAATTACACTGATAGTTTCCTAACACGTCAAATCATGTTCAGTAAAGTATTCCCTGCTCTTAAACAAGCACCAAATCATGAAAAAAACATTGGGAGTGGAGGTAGAACTCCATGCATTTCAAGCTAGGCTCCAGATGGAATTGTGTGGTCAGTTTTACGCCCCGGGCACTTTATTCCCGAAGAAAAAGCCTCCGGTATCCATTGAATAAAAGGGTGGGTGGGCCTCACAGCCAAATTGCACGCTTTGAAAGAGATATAAAATTACTACATGCGCCAGGAATCGAACCACGTTCCTTGATCGTTCAGTCTGTACTGTACTTGCTATACCGATTGAGCTATCCCAGCTCCTACGTGTGCAGTTTAATAAGCAATAAAACTGATTGAGATTTGGAACGAAAGCTATTTGTATGTATAAGAAAATCACGAAGTGTTGAACCTTGCAGTAAGCAGCCAGAACATAGAAAAAACACGACGGTACCTACCCCCATAATTCTTGCTGGACGTGTAGTCAACCACGTCTGTGTATCCATCACTGTCTCAACGAAACTGATGAGCAGAATTCCATTTATTCTGTTTGTCAGTGAAAGAGTTTTGCACACGGCACAAACTCTGAAATGCAGTATCTCGATTTTTATCCTTCAAAGCATATCTACAGGCCCACATAACTTTGAGATTTCGATACAAACGGTTCTTACCAATAATGACAACGATAAGAAATATGTAAGCAGAAAGAACCCTTCTGAATGGGGGGCCGGGGCGGGGATGCTGTAACTTTCAAATGAATTTTGAAATTCAGTAAAGAATAAATGCTATCTAACCAAGATTCATGCCTTCCCGTATATTTCGCTGTGTCTTTGGGTAAAGAGTTGCCGAAGTTGTAGTACCTTCACTTGCAAGGTCAAGCAGGTCTTGCACTGCTTGACCTTGCAGATGAAAGCATTAAACTTATTCGAAACGTCAGTATCAATTACATCCAACGATGCAGCGCAATAGTCCAGAAGACCTGAATCTTCAGCCACACCGCCGTAACAACCTCGCACCTGGCACTGTCTAAACATCCTATTCAGAGGATTGCTTTTGGAGAAGCTAGTAGTTTCTTATCTGCTGAAGAATTTCTCCACATTTTATACTCGAAATGTATTACCATGATCACAAATTCGATAACTGTTCCCGATATTGAGGCAGAAAATTCAGTGCACAATCTACTTCTACATTTATTGAAGATTCATTTTAATATTATTCTGACATCTAGTCCTAGGCCTTCCCCTTCGTATCTGCCGACCGAAAGTAAAGTCCTCATATCTGCCGTGCCTGCTACAGGCCCCTCCCATATCATCTTCTCTTCTGTGCAAGTATTTGTTTAATACTTGGCAAAGTGTAACACTAAACAACCACTGCTTTAATTTATCTATATAGCTTCCAGTGGCAGTCTAGTGTAAGTACCATAACGAATACAAAAACACTAATCACCAACAAATGCACAAAGAGAGTTTCATCATCAATCGTAACACATTCCTACATGTTTCGACCCTGCTGGGTCATCTTCAGGGAGAAATTTTTGTTATCGTTACACTAAGGTTGCACTTTATATTTATAGTTCAGTGAGAATGTGCTGTTGACTATGTACTGGAGGCATGAACTCTCTGCGGTCCCGGCCTGCAGGCCGGGACCGCAGAGAGTTCACGCCTCCATAAAGAACGCAGTACGCAGTCAACAGCACATTCTCACTGAACTATAAAGTGCAACCTTAGTGTAACGATAACAAAAAGTTCTCCCTGAAGATGACCCAGCAGGGTCGAAACATGTAGGAGTGTGTTACGATTGATGATAAAACTGTCTTTGTGCATTTGTTGGTGATTAGTGTTTTTGTATAATATAGTGCACGGACATGCAACACATTAAAAACCATAACGGATAGTTTATTTCCTTATTTGGAAGGGAATTTATTGGAATGCTGAGACACTAATAGCTTCTGAAGAAGAACTCTATCCGTGGAGTTAGCGAGTGCATGATCCACAGGCAGCAAGTCAACAAACTTTCGGCTTCCGTAAAGGGAAAGGAATTCCTTGACTAGGTTAGGGACTGCACTGTGGCTAGTTTTATACAAGTGCATTTTGTGATTGATATAACTGTTTTATCAGCGTAGCGCTTTATGTGTTTGTTAAAAATTAGGAGAAAATAGATTTGATCAGGCAGTTTAGCAGGGCTGTTAGAAGAATCCAGACTCCGGGATAAACACAGAAGACAGGCAGGGGAAGGAATCTGTGATGATGGATGGATCTTTCAATAAGAATCAAAGTCTGAAATGGGAAGGTACAGAGTTTTTGAGGTGATAAATGTGCAAACGGTAAAATCATATCACAAAACACTGATTTCTTCCTTTTATATCAAATGAATCATCCAATAAAGAGCTATTCATTGAGATAAAAAATTAAATTTACAGTTTAGTTTTGGAAAGTTCATGATAGCGCATTGGTCGAAAGAAAGCTAGGTAACAATTTGTTTACCGTACTCGCCTGATTGGTCCCAGCGTGTCGTCATGTTTCCCAAAACTGGAAATTCCCCTTCAGAGCGTATCTCATTTTAATTCACTTGATTATATTCAAGGCAGCTTGACAACAACATTGAAATGACTTTCTGAAGCTAAAATTCAATAATGATTCCAGGAATTGCACAGGCGCCGAGACGAGTTACAGAGCGAAGTTTTGAAAGGCACCTTGTTAATAGAGTTTAGTGACGATAAAGGGAAACAGTTCTTTCTCCGTATTTACAAAGGTAGGAAAACGGGAGATATTGACTTCTCTTCTATTTACCAGTCCTGTGGTTACAGAGAGATATGCTTCGCATTGCATCTTAAATAACATAACCTTTGAACCTTACTGTTATCTACACACACCACCTGTTTTAACATCAAAAAAGCCCGAATTTATCCCACAGATGGTATTTATGGATTCAGTATAAACCTCAGAATGAAAAGCGAATGTTTTCCCACACAGAATTAAGAAAACGGTACTTCTAATGCAGTACTTTTAGTAACAAATGTCAAGAAGACAGTGTCAAGTGACAAGTAAAACGTACAGTATCCATGATGGGAAGACCTCGGCCACCTTAGGTCGCATATAGAGAAGTTGCTAAGATCATAAACTAAGTAGACAGACACAGAGAGATGAAAAGATAATTAAGCAGACGAAGAGACAGATGGAATAGATGGAGGGAATGTTTTATCAAGAAGTTCAACTACATTGGCACTTGTAACACACAACCTGTTTCTAGTCACCTAATTCGAATAGCGCATGTGGCACGTAAGCGGGCGAGGAGAGGTGCATAAAAGATTTTGGTGGCGAAACCTGAAGGAAAGAGATCACTTAGGAGACCTAAGCGTGGAAAAACACGTTTCCAAGAAACCGGTTGGGGTGGCCTGAACTAGATTGATGTACCTCAGGATAGGGACAAGTTGCGGGCTGTTGTGAACGCAGTGATGAACATTCGGGTTACATAATATACGGGAAATTTCTTGACTAGCTGATCAACTATTAGCTTTCAAAGAAGGAATCTGATCTTTGGAGTTAATTACTCTACTAGGACCACTAGGTTACAGGTTGGTATTAATTGTCTGTGAATAGACAAACAGATGAATGAATAATGGGTGCATATGGATCGACAGACCTATAGACAGATTGATAGATGAACAGATGGACATAGGCCCTATATGCTTATGTATAGGCTACAGATGCAGGTAGACACTGACAGCTTCACATATGTATATATATATATCATTTTACTGTTAACTTGACAACAAACCTGCAGATGTAACTAATTGCAAGCGTTTACTGCCCTCCAGTCTCGGTCACGCTCACGTTGCACAGCGAGCACGCGTGCCGTTAACTGCCTCGAGCTGTCCACCCCACAGTGTCGGCAGTGCCTTAACGAAGTCGGAAGTGTTAAACTTCTGAATTCCGTTAACAAACCAATTTGAAACAAGCGAATAACTTCAAACATCAATGTGATTATCATGTCACATAAATGAGATACATTAACACCACAGTGCTATAGACCTTGGGTCATCAGCCTCTTCTGGTTGAAGCTCGAAGTTTCTAGCGGGCAGAAAAAGACGCCAGTTAAAAAAATTCGATTAGGTCTACAAACAGAGTTGCAGCTTGTGTTTTCACATAAGCTGCGCATATTTTCCGAAAATTTAAAACAAATTTATCTGAGAAAATAGCTTAAAACGTGAAAGGTAAATTTGTCCCTGTGAACGCCATGAAGTCATGTAGGAGGAGAAGGGAGAGGTATTACTCCACTCATTCTTAACCTTGGCATTAGATAGAGGTGAGTTGTCAGCATCACACCGCAGCTGCTTTATCTCCGGGGCGAAAACATGGGTACCTACTGAATAGGAGGTTCGTTGGGTCCCAGAGTCGGTCTGAAACTTTTGGAGAAGGGAAATATTTATTCTTCCTGCCGGGATTTGAATCCCGGACTGTTCAGTCCGCAGCAACAAAAATACATAATGAATTATAAATAATTTTTAATAAAATATTACTCGTCGCCGTTTAACTTAACGACGCTCACAGTGGGTCATATTAGTTTGTATAGCGCCAAATGGCAGGACGATTTGTGAATACTAAATGTGCCTGATGTGCAATAAAGCGGTTGTGACCTAAGTCGAGGTCATATCGACACTACTGCCTGAAGAGGCTGAGGAAAACAACGAAAGACCTCAATTAAAATAGACAGTGTTCTGGCCGATATTCGAAGACAATAGTGTCTTATACAGCAGTCGTTTGTCGCTTTAACATTTCAAAACCAACTGTAAGAATATCAGTGGTCGAAAATACATGCTCATAACAGGCAGAGGAAATGCTAATGCTAAGACAAAGAAAAATGTCTTTACATCTGTAAACTAGCAGCTGTTGCTTCTTTGTTAGAAATTTAAGACGGTTATAAACCCTGTAATTGGCAGTGTTAAAAATGTCACCTTATCTGATAACGTAGCCATAAAGTACACAATTTTTAGATTACAAATACATTTATGTTTCTGTTTATACATGCTTCAGCCTACTCGCCCATCTTCAGGGAATCACTTTAGATATTACTAGGAGGAAACCAACGTTTCATATTCTTTTAGTTACAATAAAAACAATAAAACTGTAAGAACATATCCCTATGTAGATTATTTTGCGCACACTGTTGCTTCTATACATGCTTCAGCCTACTCGCCCATCTTCAGGGAATCACTTTAGATATTACTAGGAGGAACCCAACGTTTCATATTCTTTTAGTTACAATAAAAACAATAAAACTGTAAGAACATATCCCTATGTAGATTATTTTGCGCACACTGTTGCTTCCATTATCGGAGTACAAGGTGAAAAAGTATTAAAAAGATGCCACAGTATTTAACGTTAGATAACTGGATGTTTTACTCTAAGGCATTCTTTGTTACTCTCAGATGTCCTCACAACAAACAAGGAAAATTTTCTTGATTCTCGTAAGTCGAACTAACTCGGTGAAATTGTAAAATTACTGTCGGACATTGCGGCCCTCCTTCACGTGAACAGTTCCAGTAATACCATTTAACAAACATAACATAACAGATCTACAGAACATGATATGGCAAATTTAATAAATGACAATAGAAATGTCGTAGTTTGTAAATAACGGCGTTCTAATTAACTCAATTCCCCGTCCTTTTCGATATATGTATACACAAGTTCTGTCATTACGAATTAAGTGGCCCTCCTGTGGGTTGCAGTTGGCCAGCCCTGGTCTAAGGCATATTTACCGTACGTGACATTTCGGAGGCTACCTCTGCTTCCTTCATCAGTCCAAACCAACATTTTAAAACCTATTCCTCTTGGTCTATTAAGTCGCGGTAATATAAATCCCCGTTTATGCGAAGTACGTCTGAGACAGTGGGAAATTCCAAATGTAGTATTCTCATAATAAATCAACCGTTGTCACACAACTGCAAACGGTCTCCGTAACACATACTGCTGTATATGTAGTGTGTTCCCTTGAAGTGTTAACCAAAACATTTACGTTTGTTTTGTAATACAGTTATATGTTTTTCACAGGAGTTTCGTCCTTTAAAGGGAACAGATGATCACTGCAAAAAGTTCAGTTCTGGTACCAGTGACCGACATTAGACACACACATATTTCTGCCAGTACCGTCGTTAGACACACACAGATTTCTTGGCAGCTATATGAATTGAGGAATGACATGAAGCGTTAGTAAGTCATTAGTAATTAGGTTTGCTGAGATGACGTCTGGTTGTGTTATTGTAACGCAATTTTACAAAAATATTTCAGTCCAAAACAACTACCTTGTAGCAGGTAGTGGTGTTGGACTGAACTGTTTTTGTACGACTGAATTAAATTTTCTTATTACGCTCAGCTTAACATTCACTACACACCACAAAGTTTTCGAAAATACAATTGAACTCGGTTATAACGTCATGAAACGGACTGAATATTTTGTGTAGTTATAAACGAGTGTTGTTATAACCGAGGAGAATAATGTTACGGTTAAGACTGAAGAATCAATTGGTACCACAGAATGTCTGACACTATAGGCGAGGTGCCGTATAAACTGATGCCGTTATAGCCGGGTTCTACTGTATATATATATGCAATAGAAATGAACTTGTTTTAGGCGTTCGCATTCAGTTAACCTTACTATCAATTACTCTCCTATTACAGGAACCTTGCAATTATAAGGCGCAGCAGGAAACCGTCATACGATGGAAGTGAACGGATGAAACTGTGCTGCATATTTCATTGTAGGGTGTGGTAACAGTAGGCATGCAGAATGTAAAGTGCTGGAATATTATGCAGCTCTGTGTCAGAGGGGCAGAAAAGGCGTATGTTCTGTTTCCTGTATTATTGTGAAAGGTAAAGATTTCCCTGTGCACTTCATGAGGACACATACGGGAGTGAAGGAACAGCTCCCCGCATTCTTAATGCTGGCACTAGGTCGAAGTAAGTGATCAGCCTAACGACCCGGCCACTTCTTCTCCATGGAAAAGTAGGAAGCTGTGTGGGGCCCACAGCCAGTCTGGACGTACTGAAAAGGAGAAAATCTCCCGCCTCTGCCTTGAATCGAACCGTGTTTCCTCAGTGATTCACGCATTGCACGTACGTAGATAATCCATAAGGAAATGCTCATTTATTTATATTCATGTAGGGCTGTTTAAGTTCAAGACTGAGAAATTTGGTTCAGAAGGTGAAGTTTCCGATTCGTCTTCGACAGATGAGCATTTTGAATCTCGCCCGCAACACCAGATACCCTGACGTCAGTTATAATTAAAGAATCTTGAAAGTACGTTTTCGGGAAGGAAGACATCAAAATTTGCTCAATATTTTATTGAACATAAAGAACAAATTGTACTACGTTTGTTTCTATTGCACTTTCATATCTTCTCTAAGTGAAGTTTTCTTTCGTAAAACGTAAGGGTTTTATTTAAGACACGTAAATTACATAATGCAGCAAAGCGCTGCTGTGAATACGGTAATGAACAGTAGGTTTTCACAAGAGGTGGGCGTTCATTAACTTCTCAAGAAAGACTCTGATCCACGAAACAAGTCAACAGTTTAAATCACGAAGCCTATTGAAAATAATATTTAAAAAAATTCAGTACCTACCTCGCAGAAAACACACATAGACTCCATTGCGAAGTCTCAAAATTATATTAACGAAGTTTAGGTAAATAATCGCCTGTTATTTTGAGAATTATACTAAATCCATAAATACGATATGTGGCCAAAAGACATAGATGTTTAGTATAAAACCGGTGGTACATATCGCAGTACTGTACTTTTAAATGACTGATTTATGTAAACGAAACTTAATTAGCCTACATTACAAGAGAGTGTCACAAAAGAGAAAGTGACAGTCTCACTTAATAGGGTAGCGCTCATGGCAGTAAAAGCCCACAAGACCATACAGTGTATTCGTAATGCAGAATTCACTATTCAGTTTGCTAGCCACTAGGTTACGTGTTGTATCAGTGAACCATCTGATCTCCAACTTCAGGCCTGTAACTCCCACTGCCGTTACATTCCATTTCACACTCTACAGTTCCCCAGGCTTTAATCTGTAATACAGGCACGCCTACATATTCGCATTTGTTCATATACACATTATTATCCTGTGTGTAAACCAAAGATGACGCGACATACACAGTTTCCCTCATCTTCAGAGGTCGAACCGGAAGTAACATGCCCGAGAGAAAATACCTTAGTAAGATTATACTGAAGAAACCGGTTATGCACAAGATTTGTTAGATTCTAATTACCGTTTAAAGCTAAATAATATTTGTTGTTCTGTACAACGCTTTGTTCTTGATGTTCGTCAGTTCTATATAAAATTCGTCTTGACAAAGCTAATCACACGACAGAGACCACAATGCGTAAGAATCATTAAGTATGTTATTTGTATTTCTTTAATATTTTAAGTCCACCTGCTGCAACATTTAAAAACTATGCACTTTGCCCATACAGTGTGTGTATTCAGTGTGTTGTCACAATAAACACCAGTCACCTCCCTATAAAGCATTGCCTCCCCAGGCAGAATGAAGGATACCAGTTTTACGAATTTAGTGAACTTCGCACCTGCAGTTAAATTTGATAACCATTATTTCAATTGTAACGGGCTTCGTGCATGTTGTGTGGGAAGACATCGTGTCCTGGAAACTTCACAGTGACAGGAGAGAGAAAACTACGAAGTGGTAGGCTCTTTCAGTTACAAGTATGTTCTAACAATAATTAGCGCAAGTGTATATCAGTCATAATTATGTAGGATGGATAAAAACGTGGTTGCGTCGAAATGTGTTTGTGACACGACAGCCGATGTACGTACAAGCGTAACATGGAGGAACCTTCGAGTTTTTGCCATGGAAAAACTATAAGTGTGACATACCCTGAGTGTGTGTGTCTGCACCGCTAGTTATCCAGCTCACAAAGCGCATGCGCTGTATTATATTGTCAGCTGTGGCCAGTCTGGCTCTACCATATTTTTCCACATTATCTCATAAACGGCACGATTTTCGGAAAAAAGTTATTGAATATAAAATGTGTGTTCTGATTTTTTGTAAAACTTTTGTCTGAAACATTTCTACTTCCAAGAACGATTCTTTGAGATATCATAAAAATGTACATACGTCTTCACGTAGAGTAGGCCCTACCCGTTATTCTTGTCAGATTTTAACGAAACTTGAATTTTTTTGACAGAGTTTGGAAAAATACTCAAATATCAAATTTCACGAAAATCCTTTCAGTGGGAGGCGAGTTGTTCCATGCGGACGGACGGACAGACAGACAGGCAGACAGACATGATGAAGCTGATAGTCGCTTTTCGCAATTTTGCGAACGTGCCTAAAAACGAAAGAGTATTAACCCTTTGAAGACGAAGCCTATCTGTTTTATATAAGGAATCAGTGCGTACCGCGCTGTAAACACTCTCCACTTCGGTTATAAAAACCAGTCTCTTAATGTTTTATAAGGCAAAAGTTGCTGTTTGTTCTGAGATCCGTACAAAACACATAAACGCAATGTGGGCACCACGTAGAATTTTTTAATGTTAAACCTGGTCGTATGTAAAGTTACCGCTAGGCTTTAAAAGGTTAAGCGCAAGGCAGTGGACCACAAAAGTACTCTATATCCCATTCCGCGTATTTATTAAAAAGAATCAGTAACAAAGAAACAGGACAAGCCTTTCAGTGACATCCTTCCATTCTTAAGAAGTATGCAAGTCTTAAAAATTAAATTGCAATTAATATCGATATTAATGTTTTACTAATAAATAATTAATACCAATTCCAGTATTTTATTAGGTCGGTAGTAAATAAAGATTCCTTGAAGGAAAAAAAAAAAGGACTCCTACTGTTAACAAATGGTTTGCGACCTGCGCGGGGTTTGGAGCTTTTCAGATAGCCCTTATGCCACAGAAGCTTGCTCTACACTGGTACAATAGCAATGAAGGTAATAGTCTTTTACAGTACCGTTCGAACATCCGTCACGCTCAGTCAGCAAGTATGTGTGCTGCGTCATGCAGGAGCAACATGACTCAGTCGGCGCGGGCAGGTGCCCGTGAGGCACAGTGGGCCAGATACTGTGCCGGTGTTTCACCGGTCAGAGGGGAACACCCGCTCAGGCAGATGAGCTCCTTTCCAATACCTCCTCCAAATAACAAAGGCTTATATCACAAAATACCGGGCCCTTCGCTACGAACATTTGCTTTTTTAACACTTGTGTCTTCTGGTTTGTGATGCCGTGTTGTCTGGTACAATCGTACCGATGTTTCAGAAGGCTCTGCTGTCTCCATAATAAGGGTTTTGAAAGCAGGCTACATGGCGCCACGTCCCAGGACACAGCAACCTTCACACTCACCGCCGTAAGAACTTCAAATCTCATGCTTCTTCTTCTTCTTCTTCTTCTTCTTCTTCTTCTTCTTCTCCTTCTCCTCCTCATCTTCTTCCCGCTTCTGTTTATTAAGGCGATTATGATGGTGGTAGCAGTGATAGTGCTGATGGTGATTACGATGATAAAAACGACGACGACGACGACAACGACAACAACAACAACAACAACAACAACAACAACACCAACAACAACACCAACAACTATGTTCGCGATGTTTTCTTCATTATTCCTCTTAAAGAGGTTCTTCACATTTCCTTTTCTTATTATCATTCATCTTTTCATAAAGATGACGTCCTTCTTCTTCATGGATCATTTCTTCCTCTTATAACCACCACCACCACAACCACAATTTTTCTTCCTTTATTCACGATGATAAACTCCTATCCACAAGGTACCGGAGGCTTTCTTTGCAGATAAAGCGGCCGAGGGGTGAAGCTGACCACCCATCTTCCTCTAGTGCAGAGGTTAAGAAGGCGTGGAACCGTACTTCCACTCTTCCACAAGTTTTCATGGCGTGGTGCTTAATTAAGCACAGGGTCAATTATGTCTTCACCTTTTTTACGTATCAATTAATATATTAACCCACTTATTCTTCTTTAATTGTCTTCATTTTCAAAAAGCACGTTCACAAATAAATACTTCACCATCATCACGTACTTCTGGTACCCGCAGTCCCTACTTCGTGAA
Organism: Coptotermes formosanus; assembly: GCA_013340265.1. NCBI lineage: Eukaryota > Metazoa > Arthropoda > Insecta > Blattodea > Rhinotermitidae > Coptotermes > Coptotermes formosanus. The sequence goes on along the minus strand of BLKM01000679.1, from coordinate 309,305 downwards.
GACCGCCACCCCTAACAATAATTTATATCTGTTTTCTCAGAGCCATTCATCATCGTGATCTATCTCTTAATCCCCTTGTGGAGATCTGGTTTAGAATTCCAATTCTGATCTTCGCTCTTCTGGGATGTTATGCAGCGCTGCGTAACGTCCCAGAGGAGCCAGAATCTCATTTACACCGCGGAGGAAGGCTGAAATCACATACAAATTCCAAATCTGTTCTGTATCGATCAATGTGGTGTTTTCATACTTATGTTGTTCTTACAAGCCATCCAACACAATTACACAAGGTAACAGTATATAGCATTTATATTTACATTTACACTTCTCGTACTGTTGTGTGTTTGTCTTGCAGGAGAGTGTCACTGGCTACAAAACACGCTGAAACAAACATAAACATGTGAGATTTGAGGTTCTCACTGAGACCAATACGAAGACTACACTCCTGCTTTACACGATGACCTGTAGTTTCGTCCAGCTTCCAGCATTGTGGAGAAATCTGTCATCTCTATCTACAGCGCAGAATAGTGGACATATGAAAATGAACGTATAAGTAGAAATCAAACCATGCTCTTAATTTTGGGCATCCCTGTATTTGCGAAATAGTAATAATTTCAAATTCGACTATAAAAGGAAATGAAAAAAATGTGTGCCTGTCTCCTCCGTAGTTTGAGACAGGATGAAACATTTTATTACGTCAGATACATTTACTGCTAACCCCGGAGGGGGCGAGATTTTGTGCGCCCGTCTGGACCGGCCCTGGGGCCCACCCAGCCTCCTATAAAATGGGTACCGGGTCATTCCCGGGGGTAAAGCGGCCCGGGGAGTGGCATTAAACATCCACTCCTATCTAGCACCGAGGTTAAAGAAAGAGTATAGCTATGCTTCTATTTCCACTGTGTGCCTTCGTGGTAGGTTATAGGGTGAAATTTACCTTTACCTTTAGATACGCTTTTAACTAAATAATGCCTGTATAGATGCCTAAATTTGTAACGCAGGTTCTGTTTGATTAACCATAAGCCACTCTTGTATGGAATCTGACTTGCACAAGAGAAATCACACACGCCTCTTGCTGGCGTCAGATAATGGATGCAAAATTTCTATAGAGGAAAACTTGATGCAACGAGGAAAGAATTTAATATTATGATGTCATGAGAATTAATTGTAATTTGAGCGACGTCAAATAACCAGTACCTGCAGAAGACACTGGCTGACCTTTCAAGGAACAACATAATGTGGTATGTCGTTAGGTTTAAAGAAAACTTGGCCGTGCTGTGAGAAGAAATACCAGAATTGGCTAAGTGCCAATACGGATATATACATTTGCATGAATTTTGCGTTTTTAATGTGGTTGAGATTTAAAACTGTGATTTCTGGGTTGGAAAATCGTGTAAATCCTAGCTTCGAAGACAGAAGCATCGCATTCCTTGGAAACGTTTGGTATTCACATAGAGACTATACAGTGTCACAACCAAGGAAACCATTACATGAACTTCAAATTTTGTATAATTTTACGAACGAATGATGGCACAAGAAACTAAGCTGGTCTTCCTTGTCTTGTGAACGTAGCATGACGTCAAGAGATTCTTCAGACTGCGGCGGTCATTTTACTTGACGAGGCTTGAGGATTTCTGGAATAAAAGGTGTAATATTTAAGCGCATGTCGTCATTACCGCAGGCTTTATATACCCGAGCACTAGTGACAATCTTACTGTGATTTCCGAAGCCCTTTGCGTACGGTCTTCTGCCTGCTTATTCAGATAATTCTTTCAGAATATGTCTGTATATCTAATTTATTCACAGTCGAATTATCTCAGTCTTTCCTTCTAAGTTCTGCAAGTTCTTCGAGACGGATTAATGGTGCTTTTACTAGGATAACCTTTTTTGAAAACTTTCATATAATTTCTTCAAACAGGTTTTATTTCGCGATTTTGGAGAAATTTTTTAGGTTCTGAAATTTCTTCCAGACGGATTTATCCCCTAATTATTAGTGTAAATGCTTGTAGTTTTGATTGCTGTACGCCCCTTACAGATATAGTGATAACAAAATTGAATTGAATTGAATTCGTGTTTGTTAACGTGCCAAGTCAAGAGCCAAGTGGGAAATAACAGAAAGAGCACTACAAACGAACGCAAATAACAGAGAAAAGAAACCGGGACACGTATAAAACACAAAGAACAGAATACTTAAAGGATGAGGGAGCCTTATGATGTAAACCTAAACGTAATCCCAAAATCCGACTGAGTGTGATACTTTGCATTATGAAGATATCAAAATCACTACAAACTGAATTTCCGGCATTGGGACACCTGGCGACAGGACAGTTTTTAAAAGAGGGACTAACATGAAGCACGAAACAAAGGAAAGTTTCCGTGTTCTGAGTGGGAATTTAGCTGCGTTAGAAGTCATTATTCCGTCAATATCAATTGGAAAAAGTAGGAATAAAGGTGTCACATGTAACTTTCCATTCATCATCGCCAATATCACAGGATCAGGGAGGCGTTCACGTACAGTAATAACAAATCGATTACTGAATACCCAATAGGACCCCACACCAAATAATGAACATACGTACGATATGGATGTGATGAAGGTAATTTTCCGAACTCGTTACTGAATTCCAAACGTCACTATAAAATTAGTTCTGTGTGGTTATTTCTCACAAATGTCTATAACTCCTACCATACACAGGAAATTAAATATTAATATGTTTATAACACAGGAGGCAGAAGTTACTAATTGTTCCTTTAATTACGCACAACAACCAGGATTACTTGTGTTATTAGAAACCAGTACTTAGGAGGTGCTTCACTTCAAAAGGGACGGCAGAAGGCTTAACACACACAAGCAAGATTCTCTAATTGCGAACCAGTTTCCGTATAAAAGTAGTTCTATTTACGAGTTCCTGTCATAAATTACGCATTGTTAGAGACGTCCTAGTTTGGTAAGTAGAAAGTCTGACAGGCAGAAATAAATTAAAATACATTTTCACAAGCGATTACAATGTAAAGAGTAAACACAGTATAAGTGTAAAGTATATATAGATAAATATGGAGAAAAATTTTACATTCTACTAAATTTATTCAAAATCAAGTCACACGAAGGAAACAACGCAACAAAACAAAGTTACTGATCGATGATTTGCATGAAAAATCTTTGAAGGCGGGAATTCTATCGAGTCCCTCCTTAGAAGATCGATTCCACGAATTCCACGAATTAACTTACCTCCGGAAGAAATATTACTGCCACTTTTTGTACTAAAGAAGATAAGTAGTTTCCAGTAATATGCAAAAATTCGCAATGACAATAAACAGATCACACAGGCAAATAGTCCCACACGTAGATATTTGTGCTCAAGAGCTTCAGTTTTTTTCTCGCGGACTATTACGTGTACCCAAGCTACGTGCCAGAAATCCTAATAATGTAGAAATCTTTATTTGTTATAATGCTTTCAACATAGTATGCAATACGGTATAAAATACAATAAACGAGTCTCAAAATTGGTTCCTAAAAGTGTCGGCCAATCTAGGCTGTCATCAGGGACACAATTTATACGAATACGTCTTGGAACGTATAGAATCCTCCACAAGCACTGGCTTCACTACGTTCCAGGACGTACATATTTTTACCATGCGAATGGCCTGGATTGGCCGAAACCTGTAAGGAAAATATTAATACCGTTTTATATTAGTTTGTACAGTATTGTGTAATATGTTTGATTTATTGTATTAAATATTTCAGAATACACAGGGCAAAAATATATCATAAAATCAAAATCTTGAAGAAAAATGGGAAGTGAAGGACCAGTTTTAAACGATAGCGCAGTTTTAATTCAGAATAAGGTTTATCCCAAAAATTGTCCTATTAATAACAAAATGTTTTCTTAAATAAAAGCCCCGTTCTGGATGTTCGTATTTCTTAGTGTAAAACTGGTTTATATTTTTTATTTGAATACGAATAAAACTTTTATTACCCTTTATTTGCCAATCCATCACTTCTGACGTGTAAACATACTGGAAGGGAAATGATGTTTGTTTGTTGTGAGAACAATATGGAACACGTGCATACATTGTGTGGGCAAAATGCAGCACTTTTACTGTTCAACCTGGCGATATATGCAGTAACAACTAACATTTTTATGGTTAATGCTCTTTAGGAAAGTAATCACTCTCTTTTGAGAAACGTAGGAAAACCCATAAATACTTTCTGTGAAGAAGAATCAGAGATTTGTAATGCTAAAGCATAGGGTACATACAGTAACCACCATGATTCAAAATGTTAAGTTGATGAGCAAATATGACATTAGATTTCCTGAAGTTTCATTTCAATGTTTAGGTTATGAATGTACTTTAATTGTTTCTCTTCTCTGTATTACATCCAAATGCTTATTGTAAAATTGCATAAAAATACATAATAAATAGCGTAAATAATTTAACTATTTTAGTGCAGCTTATTTTAAGGAAAACCCCTTCGATGGATGGGTAATTTCTCTAGTCAAAATATAACAAAATATCTTCTTCAAGAAATCGCAGAGTCTGAATTATTGGCTTGAAGTTTCAAATGTACGTCATTAAAATCTGCTGACTACTTCTTATTTCATTCTAGGGAAATATTGATAATGCTCAGGTTACTGACACTTTTAGTGTTTGGGGTACTGAAATTTGCCCTTGCGTCAAGAGACAACGGCTTCTTAAGTGGAGATCAACGCCACATGGTGCTGTGTTTGGGAGCTATAACAACGAAACACTTTACGCAGGGACGAGCTACATTCGTATCATTCCCTGAAGAAGGTCGCGGAACCTCTCAGCGAAAACTCACACAGTTCGGAACGGACAGCCACGCAAGTCTGTTATATCACATACTACAGGAAATGCATGAAGATATGCTGTGGCAAATAACGACAACGTGTTCACGTAGAACAGCACTGGCGGTAAGGCATGATGACTGCTGGAAGATGGACAATTATATCATTTTCACGTGGTCTGGAGAAAAGGATAGTGTAACTGACAACCTCGGCCATCAAGTGGAAGAGTTAAAGCAAAGAAATTCGTGGAACAACAGAGCAAAATTCTTAGTCGTTTTGGCTGAAAATATTACAGAAGACGCTGAACAACTGGCTTTCACAATTATGAAGGAACTCTGGGAATTTCACAGGATCTTGAACGTTGTTGTGTTGATTCCACAGACCAGACACATGGACTTGAACACTACGACGTCAACATTTGATTTATATACATGGTTCCCGTATCAGTCAGAAGCAAAATGTGCTAACGTTGAGGACGTTGTTCTAATCGACAGTTGGGTTCTTGAAGATGAAGGGCACTTCTTGACAAACGTACATCTATTTCCCACAAAAATTCAAAAGAACTTCCATGGCTGTCCACTGAAAGTATCCGCAATCGATGTACTCCCACTCTTCATGAGAAACAATTACACAGATGAGGAAAACACCACAAAACACGAGTACTATGGCTTGGAAGCAGAATGTTGCAAATTCATCGCTGAGACATTAAACATAACGCCCATTTTTCTGCCAGTTTCATCGTTTGGTTTAGACGTTCGTGTTAACATGCTCGGAGATTTAGTGAACGGTGACACAGATGTAACATTTGGTGCATATCCGTTACACGAATTAGTTTACCCACATGCAGATCCTACTGTGTCATACATTGATAGTTATATGAATTGGTACGTACCTTGCGGGAAACCAGTTCCGAGAATGGAAAAAATTACAGAAATTTTCAAAGCTTCAGTATGGTTAATGCTTGCGTTAATATTCTTTTTATCTGTTGTTGTAATATGGTTAGGAGCAAAAAGTGCAGAAACCTATGGTTTGAAAGAATCTTCCAGTTACACGACGATATGTAACAGTACCCAAAATATATGGGCTATTTTTATAGGTCTGGCTGCTAGAGATATGCCACGTACTGCCAAACTCAGGTCCTATTTTTGTTTGTTTGTCTGGTATTGTTTCATCGTTAGTACTTTATTCCAGACATACTTGACAAGCTTTCTCGTAGATCCTGGTGTAAAAGAAAGGATAAGAACTTTGGAGGAGCTTTTCCAATCTGATCTAGTTTACCATTACCACAACGAAAATGATGAGTATTTGAAGTTCTCATTTCCATATTATTACTCTAGGATAAATTTAAAACGAGAGGAATGTGACACGACAGAGGATTGCCTCTATGACTTCTTGCGTATACAGACTTTCACAGTGATTGGTCACAGTTTTAATGTTGATTATCTAATATCAATTATCAAAAATCCTGAGCTATGCACTTTGGATGATGCTATTTACAAACTCAGCTTTGCAATGCACTTCGTAAAAGGCAGTCATCTCGTGGATATATTTAATGACGTTATTCATGGCATACTGCAAGGTGGTTTAATCGGAAAATGGTGGAATGACCTAACAACGAATTACAAATTGCTATGTGCATATAATCACTCTTATATATTTCCAAATTTTGCGGATTTTAATCATGACGGTGGCGATTATTTCGTGTTCTCAGTATCTCACTTACAATTAGCCTTTTATGCAATAGGTGTGGGAAGTCTCGTGGGATTTGCTGTTCTTGCGGGAGAAATTTTACACTACAAGCTCTTCGAGAAGAAATCTCGGGTTCTCACTCACAAGCTCAAAAGCAGGCCTCGCGACAAGTTCTAGCAAAGTGGCACTAGATTAACTCTTTGAAGACGAAGCGTATCTGTTTTATATAAGGACTCAGTGCGTACCGCGCTGTAAACACTCTACACTTCGGTTATAAAAACCAGTCTGTTAATGTTTTATAAGGCAAAAGTTGCAGTTTGTTCTGAGATCCGTACAAAACACATAAACGCAGTGTGGGCACCACGGAGAATTTGTTAATGTTAAACCTGGTCGTATGTAAAGTTACCGCTAGGCTTTAAAAGGTTAAATCGGTTCTTGAATCCGTTAAGGCCGAATTTCTAAGTTAACCGATATTCAGTGCCCTTCTTCATAAACCGAGCACATAACTGCTGTCACTTGGAGGTTTCATAGCGGGTTTGAATATTCAAAATTCGGAAGTTACTTGATTCCAATACATTAACAGTTGTTTAATAATTTTACATTTTAGTTCAAAATCCAAAACGTCAAAACGAACAGGAAGACAAAGGATAGGGGGAAAAATAAAGATAAAACAAACTAAGAGGGCAGGTAAAATGTAAAGCAATCCCATTAGAGGCCTGGACAGGACCTTAGGGTTGCAGGAGGTTGAGGTTCCCAGATTTCTAAACAATCGGCACACGAAGGTGGTAAGGTTGTCAGCCCTACACACCGGCCGCCTTTACCCGCCAGGAAATGTTCCTGGTACTCATTTCTGTTACAGGCTGAGTCGACCCCAGGGCCACAGTGCGACCAAAAGGAATATGTCAATGAAAAATCGACTGACACCATCGGGAATCGAAACCGCGACCTGCCGGTTTGTAGCGCAGTGCCTCAACCAACTGCGCCACCGCGTTAAAATATTCATTTTGCCACCATTTTGACTCTGCAGCCTGGCGCGGCCCCAGCACTCGCCTTCCCCTCCCATAGCTACACCCCCGATGGGCACCTCGACAAAGACTCACTTGTTCCGTACATGTTACCGATTCGTGATATGGCGTACATATTGTGTAGGCGTTTCTTCTCGCAGAAAAAATTCCTCCCTGACTATAACACTGTCCGTCATTTCTAAAGGCACTTTGTAATACATAAGAATATATACAATATATTATAGTTTCTCATAATCCATGCTACCTGTCTTAAGTTCAAGGATAACTTTGACTGTTGCATCTTGTGCACATGTGCTGGCATCTGAACATCAGCACAGCGCACCTACCTCTGTTACACAGTCCAAAGCTGGGCAAGGTGTACCAATTGTTTTCAAGAAGTGAACGCATAAGGGGGAGATAACGTCCGTCCGTCCGTTCGTCTGCAAAAGCACATACCAGTTTCACAGAAAAGAGCAATTGTGGATCAGCATAAAATTTTACCGTGGGTTTAATTTTTATTGATGTCGGCTGACAAATGTTACGTTCTTTGGGTACTCAATGATGCTGCTTCTACTGAAGAAGTTACACAGCGTTGAATGAGAAGGGAAGATTGTTTCAAATGCGAAGGTTTTGTAAATGTTAAGATGTCTGTGAACTGTTGGTAGGTAAAGTTCAGTAATGAGGTGGTTGTGGCATATTTAAGTTAAATTCTGACCCTCACATTGAAATATTGAGAACCATGGAAACCCTTGTCTGGGTAGCCAGTAACTCGTTCGGTATTCAGAAAGGGCACCTCCAGTATCAAGGCTATTGCGTTAATGTTTAGCTAGTATTGAATCCTTTAAACACTATGTTTATACGTATGATCGAAATTACTGAAACGATACAAAACGGTTATCGTACAAAATACTAAGACATAACCTAAAATAAACATTTTAAAAATCTAGGACTGTTAAAAGCAAACGTAAAATTTTCTCTGTCCATGACATGAAGGCATGTAGGGAGGGTAGAAGTATAACTCCCCTCCTTCTTAACGGCGCTAGATAGAGGTAAGTGGTCAACGTCACGCCCCGGCCGCTTTACCTCCGGGAAACAACACGGAAACCCCTTGCACAGGACACTTTGTGGGCCCCAAAGGCGGTCTGAAAGTTTTGGAAAAGAGAAAAATCTCTTGCCCTCAACGCTATTCGAAATTCGGACAGTCCAGCGCGTAGCCTAGTCACTACACAGACTACGATACTCCGGCTTCCAAACTAGATGTCTTTGTAGAACTATTTGTAATGTGGTATATAATTTCAAAAAGCATAAAACATAAAATAATTTATGCCTCTAGTCAATGTAGTACGCTTACGTTTAATGAGAAGCGTTCCAGCAGAACTGTACATACATAGAATAAATAAATAATACATACATATATACATACATACATAGATGCACATCTGTGATAACTGACAGACTTTATATCATAAAGAACTTGTTTGGATTACGTATTCTATACTAAACCCCACATTATTTTTTTGCTGGATTGATTTCCAGCACATTAGCCAGCACTTTGCTTAAGGTCATTTTTAAGCATATTTCCAACAGATTAAATTATTTATGACAGGCTACTTGGCATGGAAGTCAAGCCACTAGAGGCTACCCTACACCACCTTACCTCCAGAGATACCTTGCTCAGTTTCGAGACGACAGCTGGACTTTTGACACAGACCACGACCTGACTCAAACCGCATCTTTATCTAATCCCCGTTCATAATCCTGAGATTATGTCTTCTTGATTATGGTATCGTACAATCTTGTAGGTAGATGCCAGAATGTCGGTTGAAAATGCTGTCTTGAGGGTATACATGATTACAACTAAGACGTGGATGGCTTACAGATTATAGGAAGGACGAGCAGCAGGTCCCTGCGAACCGTCGGTAGCCACTTACGAGACTTTAAGGTGTCACAACTAAGAAGACCAAAATCCAAGACTCGATATACGAGGTGCGGTCAGAAAATAAAATTACGTTGCCTACAATTTCGTAGCCACAGAACATACCCTGATTTTGACTGTGTGAGGGCAATTCGTCGACGAGGGATTATTATGTTTTCGGGGTTAAGCAAAATTTTGGTGGCCAAATATTTCAAGATGATTGCGAGGTAGAACCATTTATGACACGATGGCTGATAACACAAAACACTGAATTCTATCAACAAGGAATAGATTAGCCCGTCCCACGGTAGGATAAACGCCTCAGTTGTGGCGAGGACTCTGTGAAAATGGAGTGGGATAGCAGCACGAATAAATTCGTGGCTTCAGGCTTCCGCCGCGATGTCGATGAGATCTATGCTCTTCTAGGATGTTACGCAGCGTTGAGTGGTGATCCTTTACCGACGTTTCGGGACAACGTATCGGTCCCATCTACAAGGGTCAAGTTCATTTCTTTACCCTTGAAGATGGGACCAACACGTTGACCCGAAACGTCGGTAAAGGATTATCACTCGACGCTGCGTAACACCCCAGAAGAGTGCAGATCTAAATCCGAATTGTTCTTATTAGAACTGAAAATAAAGAACCCAAAAGAGTATATGCACTGGAAACTTATTTATGGTCGATACTCCTCTTTGAAAGCACCGCTGCACTACCTGCGTAGCTGCATTGACATAAAAGCCAAAAGAAACACTTCGGATAGCCGATCCACGCGTGGCTGTTAGAACCTGGAACCTTCCGATTACAAAAAACTAGGGCCCACCACTAGCTAAATCCCTTATACTGCTACCTTTCTAAATATAGCAATGTGAGAGTATTTTCGTAATATTTCCCTATTCTGACGTTCTCATTTCCCCGCACGTGACTGTGGTTTCAATGCAGACGTGCTTGTAGGCCTCGCCTTCAGGAAACTAGACGTGCAATGACGTCATTCGTATATCCGTGTTGCATTCGCATACGCTACAGCAAGCACGGTGCTTCCCGGCAGTTCATCGAGTCATAACCCAGTTGTTATTCCCCTGTCACTGACTCTTTTATCGACAGTGGATGAACCCGTTCTTTAACATCATCAGGTATATTACAACTTGGCCTAAAACAAACTGACACAGTGAAATGTTGGAGACAAATATGGGGAATTTGCATGAGGTCTACATCCTCTGTTGCATTATGATGTAAATTGCAACGCACGATGTTGAGAATGTTTATAACGACAAACCAACAACGGCGGCCCACTGTATGTGTTTCATACGTCGTGGTCAGATCATACAGTATGATGCAGTAGTTTAACGGCTATGCTTGTGGTGCAGACAACAGTGACTCCGGTTTTGAAGGAAATGTCACGTGGATAAAGCGGCCATATTTGTTATACATGAACTCAAATTTGAACTGCTTAGGAATGTTGTTTTGAAAAAGTATTTTAATTTGGTTGAGCAATATATGTACATAGTACACAGTATATTGCGTGCTGGCGTATGTGATTGTTGAAAAAAAAGGGTTGAAACTGATAAATATGTATTATGTAATATGTATTAATTCACCACTGGAGCTATATAGTTAAAACTGGTGATGTGTAATATCTTATAAAGAAGGAGATATAACAATTTTTATTCTTTTAAGAAGTGTGATTATTCATATTTATAAACAAGCAATTCATTGAATGTCTCTTCAGACAATAACCATATTATTTGAGACTGTCCCAGATTATAGCCAAAAACTTTCCGACAGATTTATTTACTTCATTGTTGCATATCCTTACAAAATCCAATTTCGAAGTTACGTGTGACTCCAAAGGTGGCGAGGGACCACAGTCGGTCACTTAACTAAATTTTATGTGAATGCAGCATTGTATAAATCCACAAGCTACAGTCAGAATGGTTTCAGCTCTCCAGTTGGTTAGAGACGAACATGTGATAAGCATCCAGTAACCAATCATTTTTTATGTGCTTAGATTAAATATTAAACTAACCACCATCACGCATGCTCAAACAGCACGAACTCTGTTAATCGCAAAGATTATGTGATGTCACTTGAGAGGATTCTTCACGCACAGGGCAAATATTTGCGCCATGGGGGCCTTCCCTGTTACTTAAACACAATCTACCGTTGAAACCAGTACAACTGTCAAGAGGAACTTATCAGCATATCAGTTACAATTTTCATCTGATACTATCGGTAGTAATCTTTCAACAAGATGGAACACAACATTTTGGACGGTAACACACACCCGCTAAGCCGAGATGACCACGGGGACGATGAAGGTATTGTGGTGGCAAAAGTGACTGCCATGCTTGTTTTGAGTTTGGCAACGTTTATATTAGGTTTGCTTCCCATAAAATTAGCAGCATGGTTCAGATGGAATAGGACAACGGATGGTGGTTTGAACACTTCTAACAGGTCCCAATTAATTTTGTCTCTTCTGCTTTGTTTTGGGGGAGGAGCACTGTTGTGCACAACATTCCTCCATATGTTACCGGAAGTGAGCGAAACTATATCTGATCTTCAGGCACAGGGTGAAATTGTGGAAACAGAATTCCATCTCCCAGAACTTATAATGTGCTGTGGATTTTTCGCAATGTATCTAGTAGAGGAATTGGTTCATCTTTATTTACATGGCCACGGGAATTCCAAAGGTGTCTCAGAAGCAGACGATGTTATCCACAGGAGTTTCAGTGTAAGAAAATGTTCTGTAAATAAAGAAGACGTTGAAAATGACAGAGAAGACAGTCAGAAGGTAAGTGAAGATAAGTCATCGCTGAAGGTCCTACACAGTTACACTAATGCGGTGGCACTATCAACGATAGAGGAGATAGAAAGGAATGGAAAAGTTCAGGAAAATGTTACACAGGACCCCAAAGCGGTTATACACCACCACATGCCAGACTTTAACAAAGACGATCCTATTGTCACTTCAGTGCGCGGTCTTCTAATTGTCTTAGCGCTCTCAGTGCACGAACTGTTCGAAGGCCTGGCAGTAGGTTTACAGACAAGCACAAGTTATGTGTGGTACATGCTGGGTGCTGTTTCGGCTCACAAACTGGTCATTGCGTTCTGTGTGGGTATCGAACTAGTGAGCTCCAACACAAAACACGTTCTTACTCTGGTGTACATCTCGACGTTTGCACTGGTTTCGCCTCTCGGAATTGGAATTGGCATAGGGCTTAGTGAAGGTGGTGAAGAAGGCGGCCACAGCGGCGTTGCAAATGTGATAATTCAGGCGCTGGCCACGGGGACGCTTCTGTACGTGGTTTTCTTCGAGGTACTTCAGAGGCAACGCAACAGCAAGGAGTCTGGACTGAAGCAGCTGCTGGCTGTCGTAGCCGGGTTTGGACTCATGTTCGGGCTTCTCGTAGCAGGTGAGTTTCAGATCAGACTGTCCGGTAATTATATTTATATAGAACTAGATTTTCGAAAAAACTTTAGCACTATTAACGTTATGTACGAGATGTATGACATAGAAATTGGGGCGCTTCAGGTCTTGATGGTTTTTGTTTTTGAGATCGGCGAAGAAATGTCTTCCCCTATCTCTATCTCTACAAACGACTATTTGTGGCTTTTAAAGAAGCAAAGAACGTGTCACTGCGGGATCATAATTCATTACGAATGGATCTTTTCTTCAAATTTCATTCGAGGTGAGATTTCGCGAAAGGATAGACAAATACGTAAGCAGCTTACACTCATTATCCTATATAAAAGTAACGCACAAATATTTAAGCACCTAGAAAGAAAACGACGTGAAGATCAAACAAAATAATATTTCGTCACCTGTTACGTAAGTGTCGAAAACCATTACATATGACACGCACGCATAGTAGGGAAAGCCCCTTATACAAACGAGATGTCATTGTCGGACTTCAGGACCAAGTGCCGTGTTTGTAACTGCAACAGAATGACAGCTGCGCTTAAGCCTTTAATACGGTTCGAAAGTTAAAAGCATGACTACGGTCTTATTCTGTTAGCACATATCATAACTGACAACATTTCATTTCATTTCTGCCATAAGCAGGGGGAAACATAGCTGGACGGCAAAGTTCAATAGGTCCCATGTTTCTGCTTAGTAACATTTCAACGCTTGGTTACGTTTCACAATTATGTATTACCATACAAATACAGTGATCCGTATATAATACCATAATTTTACAACACGATTCCCACGTATATAAAATCAGGCTACCAGTAACGGTGCACACACAGATTGTTGTATCTGTTACAAAAACGTACAAGTAGCTACAAGTATTGCACCATGGCGTGTCTATTCATTTCACTTTGCGTTAAATTATTTAAACACAACACGATTGAATTTGTTGATAGCCAGTTCCAGTCTAAACTTATTGAGTTAGACAAGCGTGAAGCTTTCGTTCATTACGGCTAGACAGGATGACCGCGATATGAAATTGTTTTCTGATTTCACTGAAATTTGTATTAAAAAGGATTATACAGACGTCAATATCACGGAGTAGTTGGATGTGAAGCCGTGTAGTTTGGCAGATGGGTAGCAACATTTTGGGTAAAACTGCTGCTTCTGCTTCAGTGTAGAGTTAAGACGGAGAGAGCAATTTCCACTGAAATGTTGGCACGTATGTATTTGAATACAAGGCGTCACAAGCCAGAAAACCGTAATCTGAGCATTAACAGCACCAAAAGCTGTAAATCTGAGCATTAACAGCACCGAAAGCTGTAAATCTGAGCATTAACAGCACCGAAAGCTGTAAATCTGACCTGGCGCCGAAGAAACGTCCGCACTTTCGAATCTCTCAGCATGAAGATAGCAGACTTATTTGAAACCAAATATATCTACCAAAATACATGGCGTCACATACCAGGGTACCGCGATATGACTACTGACCATCTTGAGAACGTCAAATGTGATTTGTAAATGGGTTGTAAAGGAACAAGGTGCTGGTCCTAAGAGGGACAGGTAAAAGGGAATAGAGAAAATTACGTAAAGAAGGGACTCATTATCTGTGTTATTTACCAAATACTATCAGGGTTATTAAATTTAGTAAGATGAAATTAGCGGGAGATGTGTTATGCATGGGAAGGCTGAGAAATTAATATAAAATTTAGTAGGGAGACATGAAGGAAAACCCAATTGGAAGACCTAGATATAGACAGTAGTGTAACATTAAGATTGGTGAGAAGGAAATAGGGTGTGAGAATGCGGGCCACATAGCTTATACGTATATTCCGCTGAGAATAGGTTCCATTTGCCAGCTCTTGTGAATACGGTAGTAAACATTCAGGGACCATGAAAAGCGGCCAGTTTATTGAGTAGCTGAGTGACTATAAGCTTCTCAAAAACTATGCATCATGGAGTTGGTATAAAGCTATACTCTAACGGGACGAACATGTTCTCAAAATGCACTTTTTGACGTCTGCACATCTTTCTGCTCGTCATGTACGGCAACGGCATATCAGGGCTATCTTTACTAAGCTTTGCCTTGCACTTTGTTAACCATTAAAAGTCCACTGGTCATTATACGTACCAGCTGCTGTGACATTTAAAAACTCCGCATTTTACCCACGCAGTGCACTAATTCCTTCGATACATTTCTCACAATTAGCCCTATCAGTTCCTTAAACAGCATTAAGAATATTGTTCTTTGTACTTGGAGATAAGGTTTGTTCTCTGTGAGGCAGGAACTGAATCGCTGCACGTATCTCAAGCCCTTCGGTGTTGATAGGGTTTTAATACTGAAATAAATATCCTGTCTAACAAAGCCGTGCAGATAGTTACTGTTGAGTTTGCAGTTGACCTTAGCAGTGGCTTAAGCAGGGGAAAGCAGACAGTCCTTTATTTGTGACCCGTGACCGACGTATTCCTGTTAAAAATACACTGGGCTGAAGCGCAGTCGCGTTTTGTGCATGCAAGATAAAACAGTTATTTTCTGCAGTTCTCTGTATGGTTACAGCTGTGCATAAATTTGACTTTAGGCTTGTTAAAAAGAAACAACAAATGGCGACCAGTGGAAAGAAGGTCATGCAGTGACGGAGACATGTTTATGACAGGAGCTGTATGTTTTTCCTCATCAGTCGTCGCGAGTGTTAAGGGACTCTACCCACGCTGTGCAGGTCAACTGCATTCTCTTGAGTAAGGGACAGTATAATATTCTGTATCACGTAGGTTACCAGTTTTTGTACGATAGTCATATTGGAGAAAATCAATTTAGATTTAGGATTCCCTGGAAAATGAAGGCGTCCAGACTGGCTGTGTTTTCCAGTAGTCTTCTATTCAACGGCTACTGGGGACTTTTCCTTGCGGGAAAATCAGTCGGGGCATGAAGCTGATCACTCATATTCCATCTAGTCCCGAGACTAAAAATGTGCGGAGTTGAGCCTCCACTACACCATACATCTCCACGGCATAAAGATTAATAAAGATGAGGCCATGTTGGTATTGCCCATGGCAGTGAATTAATCAGCATAACAACGTAACCAAAAATGGCGCGATATTAAAAGCTAGTTTGACGAATATCGGTCGATTGGGAGATACATGTTGTGCACTTCTTACTTATGACAACGTGTTGTCTGGTACGTGTGTACCAACGTTTCGCAGGAATATACCACCTCCTTTTTCAGGTCAGCCTAATGGTATCATAACCCAGACGACCACAGCACAAAACTCCACCGCCATTGAGAACACCAGATCTTCTGTACGCCTATAAAACGTATTTTTTGTTCAGTCATTAGGCGGAAGGATAGACACGTAGTTTACTGTTACGATTGGGAATGAAAGGAACATTCACAAGACACTTGACAGCAACAGCGCTAAAATTACTTCCGAATCGCTGGTTGAATACCTTCCGCACGTTAACGTGTTATGAAAGGGGGAAGGCTTTTAGTAGCCGAGTTGGTTGCACAAACACTGTGATACTGCAACACTCGAAATTACATTGAAATTCGATGCGGAAGCATGCCTTATGATCAACAAATCAACGTTTATCAGACCCAAACTGAAAGTAAAAAAAAATATATATATATTTTTCGTCGTTAGTGGAAAATTTAGTTAAAATTATAAGTTCCTCCTCCGTTCGCAGTTGGTTGAGGCACTGTGTCACAAGCCGGAAGGTTGCGGGTTCGATTCCCGACGGGGTAATTGGAATTTTTCATTGACTTAATCCTTCCGGTGGCACTATGGCCGTGGTACCAGGGATATCCCCCGACGGGGGGGGGGGGGGGTAAAGGCGGCCAGTGCGTAAGGATGACAACCTTATCACCTTCATGTGCCGATTGTCTGGAAATTCTGGGAGCCTCAACCTCCTGGAGCCCCAAGGTCCTATCCAGGCCTGCAATGGGATATCTTTAGCTTTTACCTCCTGCGTTAAAACAGAGTCAATTTACATCTTCACGCATCACAGGACGCAGTTTCAAACAGTGTTACCAACCATGTAATTATGGACACGGCGGAGGAAAAAAAGAAACAATCCTGTGCTGCTGCTGTTGGCAAAGGCAAGGCGGACGTGCTACTGAGCTAACTCCAAAACTATAGAATGCAATGGAGAACGCTTGATATTCCGAACGGCAGTGAGCCCTTCACTTGCCACTTTACACATTGAATAACTGTGGCACACTGATGATATATTGAATACCCATATGTGTGTCGCAAAACAGGTTCAGTCAATACAGACTGCTGCAGGAGAGGACGAATTCGAAGCGCTGCGTGAAGTTGAGAAGAGTCTTCATTAAATGGTCGTATTTATGTTAATGCAGCACAGATATAATACATTAAATTCGTACACATGTTTTAAATGTAGTCCACATACAAGCTAAAAGGGCAGAAAGTGTAGCCCAAAACATTGCACTGTCTTGAAGTCAACGTAGAAGTGAATCGTAAATTTCTCATTGCGACAAAACATAAATCAGTATTAAGTCTACAAGCTTAACATAACATAAAATAATAGTGAAATGGAGCAAAGTTATCAGCTTACATGACTGATCTTCACAGTGGCACGCACAAACAATTGTACCGTAGCACCTGCAAGGCAAGAGAGTGTGAATCACTAAAAATACACATTTGCTGAAATTAACAACTAAATTAGGTTATGTAGTCAGAAGGTAACTTGATCGAGGGCTTTCGTGGGTTTCCTCAGGAAGAATGAATTATTTGTTGACGCGTTGAATTTAACAAAGTTCTCAACTGATACCATTATGTAGTGTCGACCAGGAGGCACAGTACTGTGATTAAAATGATGAACACGCCCTTCCATTTATTGACCCGCTCACAATTCATGCTCAGCTTCCTAGAACTTCCAGCACTGCAAAACCTCATAACTGAACCGAAAGTAGTGAGTATGGCTAAAGCACAGGCGCTTCTGACTTCTATTCTGATGGTAATTAATTCGATTTCCGGCAGTGACACAGACTACCTTGACCAAGGTTTTTTTGGCTTTTACCCAGTACAGTCTAAGTCATTATTCTTTAATAATAATAATAATAATAATAATTATTATTATTATTATTATTGAAGTGTACTGCAGTGAGATATGCGCGTGTCAAATTGAGAAGAATGAGATGGGTGAGACATATGGCACTTAAGGAAGAGAGGAGAAGTGCATTCAGATTTTTGGTAGGGAAAACTCAAGGAAAGAGCCAACTGGAAGACCTAGGCGTAGACTGGAGGATAATGTTAAAATGGATCTTAAAGAAATCGGTTGGGAGGCTTGGAGTGGATTGATCTGGCTCAGGACAGGGACATGTAGCTGGCTCTTGGGGACACGGTAACCAACCTTCAGGTTCCGCAAAATGCGGGAAATTTCTTAACTAGCTGATTAACTGTAAGCTTTTCGGAAGGACTCTGCTCCAAGGAGATATTTCGCTATACTATAATGAGAACAACTAAGAGCGTCGTTGAAAAAATAAATAAATAAGTTAAAACCTTTTATATACAGCCCATGAAACACGATATTTTAGCTTCATGTAAAATTTGGGACCGGCACAAAACGAAACTAAATTTGCAACACTTGACACTTCCTCCACGGTGTATTTGAGGCCTCAGCTGTTCTAGGATGTTATGCGGCGAAGGTTTGTACTTGGTTACCGACGATTAGGCACAACCTCTCTGTCCCATCTTCAATGATCAAGCAGTCCAGGACCCTGTAATTTCTTCAGGCAACTTTTAGTTTAAAATTCCCAAAACAAAATACAGTAGAAGTCCTTCCAGTTGTTTTGGGGAAAAACTTGCGGCGAGAAAGAGGGACAGAGGAACAGATATCCGCGTTACATTATCTGTTCATTTTATCCACTTCATGGAAAGAATAAGGAAGTAAGCGAAGCATGGAAACATATAGAACACGTAAGGCTCAGGTTACGAAATAAAATTCCAAGCATTCTTTTATGGGTGGATACACAATAAAACATTAAGCCAGGCAGATAACTGTGGCGAAACACGTCGCACAGTATTGTACAGCACAGTGTTCTGCATAACAAAAGCATCTCATTACCTTACGCTCCGATTACTTAAAACTTTTCTTTTTCGTACATGATAAATAGATAAGTCACGCATGGATAACTCTGGACCGGTACATTTTGTCTTCCATTTACACTTTCTACAATCCAAACATTCCAAAACAACGATGACACATTGCATCATTTCGTGATAATTTTAACGTAACAAGGCATTCATTTCGGTAAGAACATTCTGCAGCTCCAGTACCGTGCGCTAAATTTCCAAGTCCTGATTTGGGCCCGGTGATAAGACTGTATCGAAGAACTGGTTACGGTGTGACATATTGATGGATAATTTAGTGTCGTCACTGGGCGTCATTCTACGCCCAAAATAAGAAAACTTCTAATGGATTTAATTGTTGTTAATGGAGAAACGATTTTTCATTCTTGGTTACGACATCGTGTAGTACTGGGTTTGTTCTCAAAATTTCCAAACCAGTTAGCACTCTCCATACTTCGCATACTGACAGATTCCGCACAAAATTCTGTCCCTGTCCGCGCCATGAAGGCATATAGCGTGGACAGAAGTATAGAGCTAGTCGTTCTAAACCTCGACGCCAGAGGGAGGTGAGTTGTCAGTATCACGCCTTGGCCCTTTAGCTCCGGGAGAACCCCCAGAGCTGGTTTGGATAATTTAGAGAAGAGGAAAACCCCTTGTCGCCGCCGGGATTCGAACTCCGGATTCTTCAGCGCGTAGCGTAGACCTTATGCCAATCATGTCTCCATTTACAAGCCAATATTTGAAGTATCCGAAAATTGGAAGAATATTGGTTATATTTCTGCAAACAGCATATTTGCCTTTCAGGGTGAATATTGAAGTCTCTAAAATTTGGGCGAATATGTCTAACCTGAATCTATAAAGAATAACCAGCCCTTGTTTTATGCCCGCTTGTTTTATGACTTTTTGCTTTAAGACCTTTTGACAATTTACACTACTTCTTAATTTGCGCTCTTTCATTTTCGCTTTAACGCCGTTTGGTTGCCTGCGTTTTATTACGCTAACCCCTTATTTCTGACAGCGATATCTTTTTTTATTTACGCCCACTTTTTCAGGAACGCAAGTAGGGCGTAAAACAAGACCTGGATGCAAACAATATTGTCAGAAGTAAAATGAGTTCTGAGCTTTGCATGGTGACGATTAATATTGTGGAAAATGACGTTTCGGAGGAAAATACTGCTTTCTTCAGGTAAATATGGAAGCAGCATGCTCCTCCGAAAGGATGATACCGTCCTTCCAGACTATGCGGTAATATCACCCAGCACATCATGTTCCATGTTCCACTGTTGCTCTCAGCATGCACCACGTCCTATGCTGCATGCCTGTAGAGTTACGCAATTATAACAGACCACTTCAGCAAGCTGCCTGCAACTGACGGTTCTCTCTTTGCACGGGCGTGAGAGGGAAATACTTGTACATAAACACATCTGTGTTTCACACAACACAGATCATTTTAGAAAAGTTTCAGACAGAGCTTAGCTTATTGAACTGAAACTGTCAGCCATTATTCATTGTGTATGGTGTTGTAATAACCAAGTGTCTTGATCTTAGTACACTAACACGTAATCTTATCATCTAATTATCTGCCTTGTCTACCTGACCTATGGCACTAAACAAATTTTTATGAAACTTGGTAAGATATGTCATGTCCTTTAGGATCATGTATTTATAATTTATATGTCTATGTCGTAAAAAACGCCAACACGGCACTCGTGTAGACTTCTGATGTGGAACGGCCGTTAATGTAAACGTGTCGGTTTTTGAAGTATTGTGCAAAAGTCTGAAGAGACGAGCTGTCTGTTAGACCAAAGCAAAGATTCAGTGGCACAGCTAGATATTTGGGCACCCGGGGGCGAGTAATGATAATGGTCATTCCTGAGAGAAATTATC
This sequence comes from Coptotermes formosanus, assembly GCA_013340265.1. Taxonomy (NCBI): domain Eukaryota; kingdom Metazoa; phylum Arthropoda; class Insecta; order Blattodea; family Rhinotermitidae; genus Coptotermes; species Coptotermes formosanus. The sequence continues at coordinate 288,509 of BLKM01000679.1, read as the reverse complement.
AATTTTAAAAGAATCGCAACTATTTCTTGAGATTACTTTTATTTGTCTCAGATAATTTAAAATTTGTACAGCACAGAAAATCAAATTTTTGTTCGTTTAAAATATACATTTTTCCGCCCCCTTGGTCTCTGCCGCCCGAGACGGCCACATCACCCGCACCTCCCTTGCAACGCCCCTACAAAGCTAGAATAATACCACTAACAGAAATGTTATAAGGGTGTGGGATTGAATGAACTGGCTCATTATCGGGACCAGTGACGACTTCTGCTGAACACGGTAAAGAAACTTACGGTTTCCTCAGTCAGCTACGCCTGGTCAGTCTGTCTTTACTCTGAACTGGCAGTCAGTGTGTGCAGGGACGGTAGAGATAACAATATTGAAGTGATTGCCCAAGGTCTTCCGCTGTCTGCGCCATCTCCCTTCCCCCTTGACACTCAGTTTCTTTATCGTCTTGACGGTCAATGGCCGGCTACCTTCACGACTTGGGCACTGGCAGGTGCTCACGTTTGTAGTTTGTGAGTTCAGCGCGCATGCTCGAGGCGGTATTCGAACCCGTCTCCCATCTCTCACTACGAACATACCACAGTAATAACTAACTCCATGGAGCACAGGCCTTCTTGAGAAGCTAACAGTTTCTCAGCTAGTCAAGAAATTCCCCACATTTTATGGAACCCGAAGGTTCATTACCGCATTCACAAGAGCCCGCCACCTGTCCCTATCCTGAGCCAGCTCAATCCAGTTCATGCCCCCCATCCCACTTCCCGAATATCCATCTTAATATTATCCTCCCATCTACGCCTGAGTCTCCCAAGTGGTCGCCTTCACTCGGGTCTCCCCACCAAAATCCGGTATGCACCTCTCCCCTCCCCCATACGTGCCGCATGCCCCGCCCATCTCAGTCTTCTCGATTTGATTACCCGAATAATATTTGGTGATGAGTACAGGTCATTAAGTTCCTCGTTATGCAGTCTTCTCCAATCCCCTGTCGCCTCGTCCCTCTTAGGCCCAAATACCACAGTAATAGCTTTTTAATTGCTCTGATCTCTAGATTTTTCATAATTTTACATCCGTCACTGTTATCGACTTTCATTTCAGCCCTTTTTTATTTATGTCATGATTACGTACCATATTCAGTCACATTCAATTAGTTTTGTTTTAATATGAAAACAGTTGGACACACATACGGTGGAATGGAACACGATTTAAAAATGTTGACCTGAACACAAGAGAAGTCCCTTTCTGAAGTTCACTTCATAACTTCTTTTCTAATGAGAAAAAGACGTAGGTATGCGATATCAGCACGCTATGTGTATTGCCTCTTTGTACCCTAATCGAAGTTCGAATCATACGACCGATTTTCACGAAATTAGGCATGAACGTCAGGCCGCAGAATATACCCCAGCGCCACATTTTCTAATTTTCTACGACCGGCGATAAGAACATCGCGGACGCCGAGAGTTTGTGTGGTGGTAGCGACACTGTCGGTATTTACTTAGGATAATAAAGTGATATACGGTACCACACCCCGGAAAAGTATAAAAATTTGTTAAGGTGTTTACTACAGAATAAAGATAACCCACGACTTACGCAATTTCAAAGGCAGTAAAGAAATGAAATAAAAAAACGAGCCCCCAAATTTTTCCTTACGGGAAGGAAAGCATAATGAGGCGAAAGCGGCGGAAGAATACTGCTGGGCGATAACACCGGCAGCGACGGTATCACGGTACGGCCGATCAGGCTCCAGTGTGTCCGGCGTTTGGGTTCAAACCGGACTCCCTTTTGTGTGTCTATATATATGTATATACATCTGTAAAATTGAGATCTGAATTATTTAAAAAATATTACCTTTTACATTTCCATACAACAATGGCCTAAGGATGACCGCATGCAGTCGCAGCATGAAACCTCTAAGTAAGGTTGTGGTGACGGCATTTCCTATATAGAAGGCGTATATATATTTGACCATATGTATTATGAATTTCCACTTGCGCTGGACTATTTATTGCTTCAGGCGGGGGGAGTGTTTGTTTAAGTAACAACATGACGGCCGTGGGCACATTTTCTTCAGCTTTCGGTTTAATGGCGACAAGTAATGACGCCTGGCAATCAGACATGTGAAATTTCGTGTACAGATAAATCATGAACCTCTTACACATTTCGTATGAAGTTATTTTTTTTTAAGTAGAAAATTATAAACATGGCGACATGGCGAATCGTTGAGGATATATCTGAACGTACACAGATTGCGTTTTTAACTGATAAGTTGTTCGTAAATGTAAAGTCGAATAACAGTAATAATAGTACTAGAAGCGTAGAATTATAAATCTACGCGACAGTAAAGTAGGCTATATTTCGTTATATCTATCGACAACTCTTTTTAAACAAACGGCAAATTATCACAATCGAAAGAAGGAAATAAATAAATAAATAAAAGTCTTTTCTATGTCGCAGTTGAAGGTATGTTGAGTAGTAAATGAGGCCGACGGGCACAAAAGAGATGGCGCTGAATTATTCCACAAACGTTTACTTACGTCACTTGATTCCGTCCACGTAGTCATAAATGCAACACTTCACCATATGTTACTATTTACAACACCAGCACCATGATTTTACTGCCCCGATCTACAAATCAAAACTCACTGACCTCAAAAGATCCAGCGCAAATGTCTCTTTATTTCGTGACTTATACTTTTAATGTCAGTTTCACTACATTATGTGTATTCTCAAGCCATTTTGTGGCAGGCTGTTGAAGAGAAAATTACATGCGTTCTACTGGTCACAAAAATTGTATATTGCGAAGTCATTCAGTCAGCTTTAATACAACGTTTTTTACACCACACTACGGATTATTGTCTCTTTCTTTACAAACTGAATGGCTCGTTATAAAAAGGATATAAGAAAACGCATTTTCCGTGTTTAATAATATACAGTATACACACACGTATCACTAGGGCCTTACTGTAGCTCAGGTGGTTAGTTATGTGCTTCTTACTGCGTAGGTCCGGGTTCTTTACCAGACCAGTCCATGTGGAATCAGTGGTGCATTCAGCGGCACCGAGACAGGGATTTTTGTCCCAACACTTCGGGTCTCTTTTATCAGTTATCTTTCCTACAAGACTCCAGATCCATTCATTTATCATCCGAAGGATTAAAATTGGCCATATTACGGGTCGCAGTTCCACAGAGACACAGTCTGACCACACCATGAGCATAAAAAGTCTGCTTTAAAAGGTTAATAATCTCATCGGTTTACCAATACAATATAGACTGATGGCTTAATATGATTTTTGTATTGAATGGTGATTCTGTCCCTCAAGAGCAGTAAATCGTTGGTGTTTATACTCTAAATAGGTTTTGTATACTTGTACACAGCCTGAGGATGACTTAACATAAGCCGAAACATGTATCTGATATTTTAAGTCAATAATAAATAAGTGTTGTGTTAGACGGTTAATTATCTTTGTGTTTGTATATGTTAGTTAAAGACACTTTCCTTTTTCTGAAATAGTGAGTTAAATTTTGGACATTATTTATATGAGTTTTAGACTTAAAATGGAACACGTAATGAAGTTATTTCGATCTCTACATATATAGTATACATGCCCTTTTTATCGTGTCACGGAGCACGATAGCTGTCAAGATATGTCCCGGCCGATGCAGGCGTTCTATGCGATAAAGCTATGGTGTTCGGGATGACAATAACAGGCCTGTAGGACAAAGCGCACTTCTTCGCATTTGGATCAGTCAGTAACCGAATGCAGGCTACTCTGTCCTACACGTTTGTTGTTTGTATCACAAAGGTAGTCACTGCATAATTCGAAATTTGTAAATTCGCATTCTAGTATAACCGCCGTGTTGAACTATTTTGTAACTCGAGCAAAATAAATTGGGCCCGGTGGAATGTTACAACAAGGTTAATGCAAATGTTGAACACCCTTTCTACACCAAACCGCTGAATTCTACGACGCAGAACGGAACGTGACCTCGGTGGCTTTCAAAGAAAGAGTGCATGTGAATGGAGAATTTATGTTCTTGACAGCTGAAAAATTTGCAACGGAATGTAAAAATTCTATCTCATTACAACATCGTTATTGTCTCAACAGCAGAGCTCGTGAAAGTAATTTTTGCAGTCTGGAACTGGTGAAAAAAAAAAAACATTTAATTGTACAGCAAATATTTGGTGCAACAATAGCAACAATAAAACGAGAAATTTTAGGGGATTTGAGGTTCTCGCGGTAGGGTTCACGAAGTCAAGTAGTCTTATAGAAATGTAGAGATGTTGCACAGGCACTTGCAGGTTCTGTCAAATCTATTCGAACATGAGAATTTAACCACTACGCTTTAAACGGTTAATAGATCTACACGGTTACCAATATCTATTAGGAATAATATACTGAATATCAATAAAGTAATTTAAACGGAAACAGCAGGTCGTGAATTGAATGATGTGTTTAGCCGCGAGGTATTTTGAAGATGTTGCGAAGTTTCGGAGTACACTGGAGTGGCCAATATCTTCACTCTGAAGATGTTGTCTGCAATGTAGAACAAAATGATAGCATAATTTCGGACCCAGCCAGCGCCAGTCTCAGAGCAAAATCGACATATATGCTTTTTATCTGGAATGTGGGCAATAAATCTGTCTCCTTAAGCAGTGCCGTCTGCTAAATATCAGAAAGGGTAGAACGAAGATCAGGACTGTGTAGGGTCCTACGGCGCATGAATTATATGGCGGAAGGGGTTTTTCGAGATTCATGATACTGCTTTCCATTCAAACTTCCAGTTCTCTGACGGTATGAATGGGACAATATGTTTCAAACTTTGTATTGAAATGGATACATTATTCCCAGAACGTAAAAATCAGTAGCAGATACTACTTGTCATTTCTTGGAAAATGAATGAACCAAACTTCACAATTCCATCCCAAGACAAATCAACCGACGAACTGACGAACAAACGGGAGAATCAACGCAAACTAACCCAAACACTTCTACCTCAAACCACATCAACCAATAAACTGAATGACCAACAAATGAACCTAAACCAAATGAAATAAAAACAGCCTACACGAATTTAAAAACTGACGAGTCAGATCAGTAAAACGAACCTAATAAAATTGAAGCCAAATCCGCTAAGTACTAGCAGATAAACCAAGAAATCAGAGGCCAGACTGGGAAAATGCCGTAACAGAAGTTGCGGCATTACAACACGCACATACATAAACATAGCTGATCCCAGTGGCCGCGCAGTCTAAGGCGTAGGTCTGCAGCCGAGCGCTTGCTGGGATCGTGGGTTCGAATCCCGCGGTGGGCATGGTTATTTGTCTTGTACAGTGTTTGTGTTGCCAGGTAGAGGTCTCTGCTACGGGCCGATCCCTCGTCCAGAGGAGTCCTACCGACTGTGGTGTGTGCCTGAGTGTGATCAAGTGAAAATAAACAACCTCGACACCTACTGCGAGTAGGTAGAAGAGGGAGGGACTACGAAACGAAAACATACATAAACATACAGGTTTCAAAAATAACTATGCGGTGAATTTCAAATTTCAACATACACTATATTGTAACCCACTTTTCTGGAGTAACACAGTATTTATATACTAACTAACCAACCAGATAACTGACTAACTAACTGACTGACTGACTAACTAATGGAGCACGGTCCGTCCTTAACCTTTTAAAGCCTAGCGGTAACTTTACGTACCACCAGGTTTAACATTAAAAATTCTACGTGGTTCCCACATTGCGTTTATGTGTTTTGTACGGATCTCAGAACAAACAGCAACTTTTGCCTTATAAAACATTAAGAGACTGGTTTTTATAACCGAAGTGGAGAGTGTTTACAGCGCGGTAGGCACTGAGTCCTTATATAAAACAGACACACTTCGTCTTTAAAGGGTTAAAAGCTAATAGTTCCCCAGCTAGTCAAGAAATTCACCGCATTTTATGGAACCCGAAGGTGGGTTACCTTGCTCAGCAGGCCCTGCAACTTGTCCCAATCCTGAGCCAGATGAATCGAGTCCACGCCCCTCCCAATTCTATTTCTTCGAGATCCATTTTACTCGTATATTCCCATTTACGCAAAGTGGCCGATTTCCCTGAGGTTTCCCCACCAAAACCCTGTATACACCTCTCTTCCCATACGTGCCACACGGTCTGTCCCTCTCATCCTTCTTGATTTGATCACCCGAAAAATATGTGGAGAGGAGTACAGACCATGAAGCTCCTCATTTGGCAGTTTCTTCCAGTCCCTTATTACCAATACTTACTTACGCCCAAATATCTTTCTCAGCACCCTATTCTCAAACACCCTCAGCCTACGTTCATCCCTGAATATGAGAACTCAAGTTTCACACCCGTAACATCAGGCAAAGTTATTGTAACATATTTTTCGATGGCAGACTGGAAGACAAGAGATTCTGGACCGAATGGTAACAGGTATTTGCGGAGTACAAACTGCTCTTAATTTCTTCATAAATGCATCTGTACACATGCGTCTACATCTGTGTGCGTGTTGATAAGTGTTACTGAGGAATGTTGTTATGTGAAAAATTATGGGGTATCGATTGCAGCTCGAAACCTAATCTCTAATTATTGAGGAATTTTAAACGTATAATCTATTCTTTCATAATTGTCAACAGTCTTCCCGCCACAAGAACTAGCAGCACGCACCTGCAGATACTTAAATTACGGTGTGTTTTAAATTTTCAGAAGATTAACCCTTTAAAGACGAAACTTATCTGTTTTATATAAGGACTCAGTGCGTACCGCGCTGTAAACACTCTCCACTTCGGTTGTAAAAACCAGTCCCTTAATGTTTTATAAGGCAAAAGTTGCTGTTTGTTCTGAGATCCGTACAAAACACATAAACGCAATGTGGGCACCATGTAGAATTTTTTAATGTTAAACCTGGCGGTACGTAAAGTTACTGCTAGGCTTTAAAAGGTTAATGTTTAAACCACATCTCTCTATACTTCATTACATTAAATACATTGTTTACACTGAACTACTATTTGGACTGAAACAGGACTTGATTAAAGTGAATAAATAAACAAACAAATAAATAAATAAATAAACATGTACGTGTATATACAGTAAACCCTGTATTCAACTGAACAGATATTTCTTTGTTTTTCAGTTGGCCATAACCACGACCATGATCACGATCTAGAAGACACACAGAATTTGACCACAACCATCAGGAATATTTCGGATCACCACCAACACCACCATCATCATCATCACCGTCATTAGAATGATAAAGAACCTGAACCCACATAGATGGACATGACGTCGTATAAGTGGAGTTGAAATACGGTGATATCCTAATATTTATAAGACAACAATTCAAGCAGAGGAAGTGAGAAAGGTTCAGCTCAGCGATGGTCGGTACACAGGAGACTTAAGGGTCGAATCTCGATCGAGATGCCAGCTGCTCTAAGTAACAGTACTTGTAATGTTGCTCAGTCTGTGGAGTTTAACCCTTTAAAGACGAAGCGTATCTGTTTTATATAAGGACTCAGTCCATACCGCGCTGTAAACACTCTCCACTTCGGTTATAAAAACCAATCTCTTAATGTTTTATAAGGCAAAAGTTGCTGTTTGTTCTGAGATCCGTACAAAACACATAAACGCAATGTGGGCACCACGTAGAATGTTTTAATGTTAAATCTGGTGGTACGTAAAGCTACCGCTAGGCTTTAGAAGGTTAATACTGTGATAATAATCAAAATGTAAGTGGCAAAATTAAGTGAAAAAAAACTAAAAGTTTTAGACGATGTGAGGGAGAAAGCATTATAAATAAAAGTAATTTAGTGTATAGAATATTTTAGATGAGTTTAGAAACCTTCAAACCAGAACAAATCCTGTAAGAAAATTTAGTCATTAGTAACAAAATATTGTGGATGTGCGTGGTAAAAACTCGGTTTTTACCACTCACATCGAAAGAAATGTACTTTGAAATCAACAAAACAATTTTATTTAACTCGATCTCAATACTGTGATAGTCCATTAATGTTTTAAACCCCAGTGATATGTAAACGTGTGTGTGTGTGTGTGTGTGCTACCAAACTGCGTACGTGGCATATTGAAGTTTTCAGGTTGTCGTTCTTGCTCAAATGATGGCCATCCTTTGCGTTTTTATACCGTGTAGTGTGATTTGTTCTCTCCGCAGTTTCGGAGGTGAGCACTGTCTCCATCTTTAGGATCACTGACTTTATACAAATGAATGCACCTGCACTAAAGGTACAAAAACCCACCAGATGACCATCACTTGAAATAAGAAGCTTTGCATTTCGGCAACAGTGCATTTATGTATTTCATATAATTCTCACAATATATGAGGATTATTTCCTTATACAACATTAACACGTTTGTCTTTACAGTGGAGGAGGTCTTTGTGAGGCAGGAACTGAATTTTTTATGTAACTGGGACAAATGGTGAGCAACCTTTTAGGTATGACAGCCAAAGCAAGAGAACAAAAGTTTGGCGCACCACATTATAAATAATACTTACGTTTTTTACTTATTTATCATTAACAACAACACCATGCCATCAACAGTGTCAGTACTGGGACGGTAAAACTTATTTGAAATTAATCTTAAACATTTGAATTAAACGTAAAAAATTTGAAAGCTGTAGACGGTGCTTGAGAAAGCAATAGGAAAGAAAGTGTCGGAGACTTCTAAGATCGAAGCGCGTCTCTACACGTGCTGTATTGTCAAGTGGCAGCACTTAGCCACCACCTTACTTTCCGGTCCCTAAACCTGTAAGAAACAAAGCCAAGTAGCGTGATATTTACTTTTATGTGAGATGGAACTTCTGTTTATATTTTGGTACGAAAAGTGAGTTGTGTTTTAAATCATACACCGTGTAACTGAATGGGTAGAAAAATTATTCGTTGAATTTAATACCTGTTTGTTTCTTGTTTCTGTAATTATATCTCAGGCAATATGCGCAAATGTAGAAAAGCCACATTTTCCTCATCATAGCTGATTTTTATAAAAGTCAGTCTTTACAGGGTTAAAATAAGTCTATGTACCTTTCTCCCACACCTCCATGTATTCGCCATCACCGTCATTATTACACAATACCTTATTTTATGTACCTGCATTTTACAGAGTGTTTGTAAGTAACTCATCAATCTACAGTAGGCTGTATGTACGTGCATATGGTTACATATACACACTGAACTGCGTTGCTGTCTATTGTAAGGCAGTGAATAAAACTGAAGATGTAAGATTTGAGGTTGTCACAGCGGGGAATATGAAGATTACTGTCTTCAGGGATGTAATGCCATGTAGACTGACACAAATTTATTGCCATTAAGGAAGCACTTAATTGACGGTCTCCAAAACCTTATTAACACTTAATATCAGTTTGTCAAATTTGACGTGGCGATATTTTTCGACTGGCACGGTCACCTTCACACTACCTGGCATTACCAAAATGTAAACAAATTGAAATTAAATTAATCTTTATCACTGAATTGGGGTCTCAGTCGTACAGTCATTAGCATATAATAATTTAAATATCAAAATGTTTATATTAAAAGAATAAAATTATGTAGAAAGTTAAAATCTTCCAAATTTTTTATATAATTTTATTATTTTTAGTATCAATATATTAATATTGAAACTATTATACACGAATGACTGTACAATTGAAATGTCAATCAAGTGACACAGATTAATGTAATTGCAAATTGTTCACATTTTTGTAATGCCTGGTGGACTGAAGATGACGGTTTCGGTCGAAATATATCGCCACGCATAATACGATAAGTTGATATTAGATGTTAATAAAGTGATGACGGTCAATTAAGTACTTCTTTAATACTGGCAATACCACGGGATGCCTTCAATTGAAATTTACCAGTGTTTCGAAGAAACCTGCTGCTTCCATCTTCAGTGTAGGACGACTAAAGTAGAATCTTCATCCGAAATATCAGGTAACTTCCACCAGAACGCACGGCATCAAATTCCAAAGTAAGCACATTTTAAGAGCACAGATATTTGTTGCATTTCAAATCATCAACAACTCTGTAGCTTGCGTTAGAATTGTGTGTTGCTGGCTATACAGCATTAATAATTTAGTTACTGCGCCCTAATTGAATTAGAATATTTAGGCGAAAGAAAATTAAATCTAGTTTATTTTCTCTTTTGTCGTCGGAACATGCAGTTACTGTGTTTTTTATTATACTGTTTCATTTAATTACTTCATATAAATGGTGTATCTTACGTATTTAATTCTGCCTCAAATAAAATACTTTTAAAGTGAAATGATTCATTAATAGCAGCCTGCATTTTACGACGGTCCAATTAACGACGTTTTATGACGTCATTAGAGGACAGTTGTACAGCACCAACCATTATATTTACAGAACACCTTCCCATCCAAAGGTCAGTATAAAAAGTTTTGCAACACAACTCAAGATGAGATTTACCTTTCTCAGAGCGCTCTGAATGAATATTCAAGTCTTCCGGATTGCCAAGCCGTGTAGGTTGATAAATGACTATCGACGTTTCGAAGGATCGTAGTTCCTCGTTTTTAGGGTTGTGGAGTCTTTGAACCGTGCTTGACCCTGAAGATGAAGGCCGTACGGTCCTTTGAAATGCCAGTAAGTGTCATTCGACACGGCGTAACCTCCCGCAAGGCTTCATACACAAGATATAATTAGACGGTTCCTCGCGAGTAAGGCGGCTGTGGCATGAAGCTGACCACTCACCTCCATCTAGTGCTGAGGTTAAGAATGTGTGCAGCTGTTATTCCACTCCCCTTCATGCTTTCATATCAGCTCAGAGACAACTTCGGTTTTGTCTATAATCAGACACATGCACAGAATGGCACAAAGTCACTTCAGACTAGAGGCAACATGTTAAAACGCCGAGTTCCAAGTTATTTCTGAGCCACTCTGTATATCTGATTATATATAATCAGTTTCTTCTCTTAAAATCATAGTCGCTATCCTGTGGTCAGACACGTGAGTACTATTTATGGTCGCTTCACATTACATAGCACAACACGGCACGACACGACACGAGACGACACAACAAAATATTCTTTCATGGTTTTCACATGCTCGAATTCACATTAGTCTGTCACCGACAGCAAGGGGCAAAGTGTCGTTGGGATTGACAGAAGAAAATATTTTGTCTGTCTGTTAACTGACGTTAGGTGTGAATGCACGCTGGTTTTTGTCGTGTCGTGCTGTATAACGCGAATCGACCCTTATAAGGTGCACTTATAAGGAAAGACGGCCGAGTTTACGACAGTGTTCCGAAAATAGCGAAGTGTCGTAAGAACAGAGAGTGACTGTACTGTAAGTACATTCTAAAGTACTGTTTCTTGTCACTGCACGCATAAAAATGCTGATGAAACTTCCGTGAGTCATTTGTAAATACGAAGTAATTTAAGCGTGCTTGCTAACAAAATAAAAATACAATGACCGGAGTAATAATCCGGGAAGAATGTACATATGACCTACAAAACGGTCCGCCACACTTGACACACTTATCACTGTGAGGACTTCGTGTCATGTCCCAAAGATTTTTCCCCATTCTTTGATTAAGGTAATTTGGTTAATTTTTTTTTGCACGTGGCACTTTCGACTCGTGTTCGCGTCATTGCTTTCCCCTTTGTCAGGGCTTCACGATCACACTCATTTGAACACAGGACACTCGGTAGGACTCCTCTGGACGAGTGACCAGCCTGACAACACACAACACTCAAAAGAGACCGACATACATGCCCCCGGCGGGATTCGAACCCGCAATCCCAGCAAGTGAGCGGCCGCAGACCCACGCCTTAGACGGCGCGGACACTGGGATCGGCAGTTTGGTTAGTATTTTATTCCGCTTTAATTGACCAGACGTGTGGACCTTTTTGTTTACAGCTGACTAAATTAACTGGAATTACATTGCTACACGGTGGTGCAGTTGGTTTAAGCACTGCGCTACAAGCCGGAAGGTCGCGGGTTCGATTCCGTATGGTGTCATTGGAATTTTTCATTGACTTAATCCTTTCGGCCACATTCTGGCCCTGGGGTCGACTCAGCCTTTAAGAGATATGAGTCCCAGGAATAATTCCTGGGGAAAAGGCGGCCGGTGAGTAGGGCTGACAACCTTATCACCTTCATGTGCCGAATGTCTAGAAATTCTGGAAGGCTCAACCTTCTGGAACCCCTCAGGGCCTGTAGAGGGATTGCGTTACCTTTTTTTACATTCCTACATATAATACACGCACATACTTTGATTTGTGACGACGTATGTTCTGATGCGGTTACCAAACTTTTGCCGAAGGATGGTGCCTCCATCTCCACATGTACATTGAAGGTGGAGGCAGTAATGTCCTAAGAAACGTCGGTTTCATACATTACACTAAACGACATCATAGCAATGAATAATGCAATATAAATTTACCGACGGGAAAATCTGAAAATATTGAATGTAGATTAACAATAAAAATATTATCGAAATTAGTGCTGCTACCCAAAACTTAAACACGCCGAAGTTCTGGAAGACAGACCGGACCTCCCGACTATGCGTCTACTATTTTAAAAAATTTTGTTAAAGAACAGATAAAACTTCGTTGCAGGAGGAAGTTTGAGTGGAACTGTCCATTGAACAGTAATTCATAAGACATTTGTCCTGCTCGAGAATTGAAACTTACTGATTCACTTTATTTTGTTCAACAGTTGTTTGTTTAAATCCTTTATTTACTCACGTCCGCATCTATTTACGTATTTATTTATTTATGTTTATTAATTCATATTTAGGGAAAAATGCAAGCTGAGAGCGTTCGAGAATAGAGTGCTGAGGAAGACACAAGTATTTGGGCCTAAGAGGAACCAGGTAACATGGAGTGGAGAAGACTACATAACGAGGAGCTTTATGATCCGTACTCCTCACCAAATATTATTCGGGTGATCAAACCAAGAAGAATGAGATGCGCGGGGCATGTAGCAGGTATGGGGGCCATGACACGTGCATACAGGGCTTTGCTGAGGGAGACATGAAGGAAAGAGATTACTTGGAAGACCTAGGCCTAGATGGGAGGATCATATTAAAACGAATCTTCAAGACGTGGGATTGGGAGGCATGCACCGGATTGATCTGTCTCAGGGCAGGGACAGGCGGCGGGCGCTTCTGAATGCGGTAATAAATCTTCGGGTTCCATAAGATGCGGGGAATTTCTTGACTAGCTGAGGACCTGTTAGCTTCTCAGGAAGGACGCTGCTCCATGGAGTTAGTTACTTAGTTAGTCAGCTAGTTAGTTAGTTAGTTAGTTAGTTAGTTAGTTAGTTAGAATAGATAACTACTTATTTGTTTATTTTCTTTGATAGTTTTAAGTACCTCATTTGCTTATTCATTCATTAATTCTTGCTTCATTTAAGGGTGCTTTCAATTGCTAAAATAACATAGCATTGAACAGCAACCTACCCGATGAAACACGAATTAGGAACAATGTGAAAAGTATCTCTTGTTGCCTGATTGAAATGATTATCCCGACATTTACTAGGAGTGCCTGAGCAAAACAATAACCTTAGTCGGGATAGCCAGTCTTTGGATTGAGATTTGAACCCGGGACTTTCTCAGTATTTAGTAGTGCCAACTGTACAGTCACAGTGCGCCGTCTTCTTCTGACTGCAGGCGAGACTTTTGTCTCTCATGAGGAAAGCCGCTTTCATTCTTAATGACGTGGGCTCTACGCCACTTCCTGGTAACGCTTGGGGCGACAGCGTAGTCAGCCTCCACATAACAGTTACTATGTTCAGTCTCTACATAACACAGTTAACATACTCAGTCTCCAGATAACGGAGTTAAGGTGTTGTCTCCACATAATTAACTCAGCTAATACGTTCATGTACATTAACACAGTTCATATTTCAGTCTCCAAGTAATTAGCTCACACAGTTAATATGTTCAGTCTCCACATAACACCGTTCTTGTACACACACCGTAGGCAAGTGGGCAGATGTTTTCAGCAGTGACAGTAAGAGTGCTATTGATTTCCGAGTGCACAGGGCTCTAACTGATGTTGCTTTGAGGCTGGTCTCATACGCAGTGCAGTGTTCAGTTTTCAGGGCCACATACACAGACAGACAGACAGGCAGGCAGGCAGGCAGGCAGACAGACAGACGGATAGACAGGCAGACAGACCCTCAGCTGAGAAGAATTTTTTATTTTGTGTGGCAGAATAAACATCCTACTTGTAAGTTACGGAGATTAAGTTCTCTTACTTTGTCCTATCCATTCTGTTTTTCTTTCTTTCTTTCTTTCTTTCTTTCTTTCTTTCTTTCTTTCTTTCTTTCTTTCTTTCTTTCTTTCTTTTTTTCAATCCTTTACTTTCGTTCACTTTCCTCCTTATTTGCCGAGCCCAGTGGCCGCGCGGTCTAAGGCGTGGTTCTTCGGCCGAGCGCTTGCTGGGATCGTGGGTTCGAATCCCACCAGGAGCTTGGATGTCTGTCTCTTGTGAGTGTTGTGTGTTGTCAGGTAGAGGTATCTGCGTCGGGCTGATCACTCGTCCAGAGGAGTCCTACCGAGTGTGGTGTGTCTGAGTGTGATCGTGAAGCCTTGACAACGAAGAGGCCCTGGCAAAATAGGGCTGTTGTGCCATGGGGGGTGAAGGGGAATCTTCCCTATTTATTCCATCCTCCATTTCTTCATATTTCTTAATTATTCCTAATCTCTTAAATTAACTTTCTTCTCTCCTTTCTTCAAGCCTTAATTTTTTTCGTTTTATATTTCTCCAGTTTCGAATCTCTCATTCTTCTCGTTTCTTCCCTGTTTTCGCTCATTATTTATTTATTCTTTATTCCCTTCCCTTCTTTCTTATTTCCGCCCTCACCACACAGCCCCTTCTCTCTTGGATTAAACAGCCCCAGTCAGTTCTGCACCACACACGTCACCTGCACAGTTGTGTGTATAAATATTTGATCGTCCTCATACTACGAGGATTTGGTGTGGCGTCGACAATTGTGAAGTGCCTCTTTATACAATTTTCTCCAACTTCCTCTCATTACTTCCCTATCAGTCTAAATCGTATTATAAATGAAGCAGGCCCACAAGTGACCGGGCGGTCCTGCAGGCAAGAAATTCGTTTTGGAATTTACCACTCACTCGAAGAACGGGTCCTAAGTTCGTGTCTGTAAGGTGAGCAAGATGTACCATTTGTAGAGCCTTTCATTTGCTGTAACGTGACATCGTGTCAGTTCAGGAGTTGGTGACGTGACTGATGGATTATAATACACACCAACACTGTGGCACTGCAGCACGTATTATGTTAACATTGTGACAAAGTGTGAGTTGTAAATCAACACATAAAATATTAACTGGCCGTGCAGCTTGACGCTCAGAGGTCATCTAAATGGGATTCCTTCACGTTCGCGTAAAGCGGACAAAAGGACTGGTCGTAAAGCTGCCATTACTTGTATGGGTAGACAGTTACGCTTACATTAATTCTCTTACAAGTTCAAATTGGCATAGTGCATTAAGATAGGCCACGACAGCTTCTTTCCGTAACTCTCGAAGTCCGTACTCCTACATGGTGTTAGTTTCCATTACTGATCATAACATCACAACATAAGTTTTAATCTAAGGTATGTGGCGCCATAATGTTATTATTATTATTATTACTTATTATAGTTACATAATTATGTAACTATAATAAATAAAAGGTCATTAGTATCAAATATCCTTATTTTTACTTTAATCTTCCCGCACGCAAATCGGATCTGTCTTGCACTATATTACTTAGCATCAACTACGGCCCGGCTGGCTGTGTTATATCTTTCATAATTGTCTCGTAAATGGCATGACATTTACAAATCATTTATTTTTTTCCTCCACAACTTGATCCGAAAAATTTTCCCATTCGTCGAAGGATTCAGCGAGATATTATCATAAGAGTACAGGGGTCTTTATATACTTGATATTTTTGTCCGATTTTAAGAAAGGCGCATTTTCTAGACACATGTTAACAAAAACTCTAAATTTAAAATCTCACGAGAAATCCGTCCATTGAATAAGGAGTGGTTCCAGAAAAGAGACGGAGGGACAGATATGACGACTCTCATAGTCGCTTTTCGCAACTTTGTGAACAAGCCTAAAACTATTACTTGCCTGCAGTTCCTTATGGATATAAAAATAGGTCTCTCATATTAAAGGAATACACAGTGTGTTCAAGAACAGAGTGCTAACGAGAACATACTTTGTCTTGAGAAGGAAGTAACATAAGGCTGGAGAAAGCTGCATAACAGATTTCGTAATTTACCCTTTTCAACAATTATTCTGAGGCTGATCAAATGAAACAAAATGAGACGGTGAGATGTGGCAAGCTTGGAAGAAAAGCGAAATGCACACAAAATATCGGTAGGAACATCTGAAGGAAATTAACCACTTGTAAGACCTAA
Organism: Coptotermes formosanus; assembly: GCA_013340265.1. Lineage (NCBI taxonomy): Eukaryota > Metazoa > Arthropoda > Insecta > Blattodea > Rhinotermitidae > Coptotermes > Coptotermes formosanus. The sequence continues at coordinate 272,104 of BLKM01000679.1, read as the reverse complement.
GCTCACATGGGATGATAACATTAAAATGGTTCTTAAAAAACTAGCAGCAGATGGTATGCACTGGCATAACCGTAACTTGGCTAGTAACACTGGGGGGAAGGGGAAAATCGACCACAGGTATTAGGAACTTTAATTTAAGGAGTCACGTAGGAAAGGTAGGGACGATTCGTTTTAACGCAGGTTTTTCAGTTTTTCNCCCCTCCTTGCCCCCCCCCCAAGTGACGCCTATGTGGACTGGATTCATCTGGCTCAGAATGTGGGCCACTGACAACTTCTTGCGAACTTGGTTATGAACCTTCGATTTCCATACAATGCAGGGAACTTCTTGACGAGCTGAGGAACTGCTAGCTTCTCGCTCCTTGGAGTTAGCAATAGGGATAATACTTACCTCGGTAGCCGCACGATGAACGGCGGTTCCTAATGAACAGACGCGAAGATCACATACAGTGAATGGTAAAGAAACGTGTTGTTGAAAGATGCTGTCAATTAGCTAGGACCTCAAATGAATGAGCATGAAGCACTGGTGGAACGATACTGACAGAAGAACCGAAGTACTCGGAGAAAAACCTGTCCCACTGATAATTTGTCCACAATAATACCCACACGGCCTGGCAGACTGGCCAGGGATTGCGGTGGTATCATTTACTGGGCAGACACATTTATCAGAATATACGATGACTCCAGAGAGATTCGAACCGTTTGCTAACCGTACACACGTTGAGTGCTACCGCTATACGGACCCGATCGGATCAAGGAACGTCATAACCACACTACAACAGGGCTGTATTCCTTCATTCACTCCTCTGGTAATAACACCACCCTTATATTTCCGCTAAACGCTTGAAGATTCGTGTTTGCGGTTTGTATGATACCCAGCTCTGAGTTTAGAATTTCACAAGTGACATGCATATCCGAAACCAAAGCTGCAACATTAATGTGATACATAAGCTGCTCACAATATGGAGAGGGTAAGGTCCACGCAGGAGGATCTAATTAGGCGTTCGTTGTAATATCAACACTTTAACACTAGAAGTAAATTCGTTTTAAAGGTAAAGTCCATATACACGCTACGAAGGCATACAGGGGGAGTGGATAAATAGCTCCACTCATTCTTAACCTACAGACCTGCTTTGGTCCTACTCAGCCTCCTATTAAATGGTACACAGGGTTTTATATTTCTCATCCCGTGCATGGTCATTATTCATGTACAATACTTTTCCAACCAATGCACCGTATTCGATGTATTTACATTACAACATTTACAACATTTTCACATCTTAGTCCAACATGTTTCAATCCTTTAGGATCACCGTCAAGGATTCGTTCGAAGTTAAGAATTAAATAAGAAAGTTACACACACAGCTTTTACAGTATATGCTGGAGCAGAAGAAACAGTGGGTTGACATGGAGTTTTACTTGTGTGGATCCCTGCGTGTACACTGAAAACGCTAAAAAGTTAAAAACACTAGATTAATTAAAATATATGAATAGTGCAGCAAATTTACATAAAAATTAATTAAAAATTAAAGATTAATAGATGTGTTTAAAATATTATATCGTAGAGCGATGGTTGCAATGCTGATTATAGCAGGGGAAACCATACAGTGGTTGGCACCATTAAGACACCTTCCTTCATTCTTTCATCACCGTACATTGCGCAGTGACATTATCACTTATTCTCATCATGCAGTTAAATTAAGGAGAGGCGAAGGATTATAAGGATATATTTTTGAAACTTTCCCTAAGAGTTGTATAATTAATAAAAAATGTTAAATAAAAAACACACAAAAACACAGTCGTTGGCTCTCACATGCATAGTTATTGTCACCAAGCTGCACAGTTATTCGCACTCACTAGAATAACATAATTAAGGACGTTATGGCTATTCAGAATCATCCAGAGTCATATCAGAGGGATTATATTCATACTGAAATCATGTGACACACATAGGAATCTTCTCCTTCTTCAGGTCTGTGCATTTTATCCTGATTTCGAACACATTTCTTAAGGAAAAGTTTGTTGCATAATGAACACGCTAGGTATGTCAGTTTTAACACTCTTATTGCAGTTAAAACACAGTCCCCTTTTATCATTAGTTTTTTCTATACTAATTTACCTGCTGTGATTTTAAGCTCCTTTTTTCCTCTTTCCTTCTTTCTTTCCAGTTTAGCAAGCTCTTCTTCTTTGTTCTTATTTTCTTTCTCTTGAAATAAAACTTTAAATGCTGTACATGTTATTACAAATCGCATCCTGTCTGTAATTCTCTTTAACGTTCTTTTCGGTGTGTTTGCCCACTGCAGAACTTCTTGGAGGACAGAAATTTGTTTATCGTCAAGCCTGATTTCAGATCCGGTATGTACGACATTATTTGTGCAAGAATTTTCGTCCAGAGTACTTGAAGTAATCTCTGCCACGTCAAGATCAAAGGTTTGATTGTTTGTTTCTCTTTGTTCTTGATCTGTATTTCTTGAGTTTGCATTATCACACGGGTTGCTACCTGGAAGTTCTGCCTCTTCTGACGATGTTTCTTCTAATGCATACATCAGTCTCTTGAGTGCAGATTCTGCCTCATATTTTCCTTCTCTTATCTTGAGCTCTGTTATAAGCTGACTTGCCACAAGTTCTTTAAACATTTTGTATGTTGTGTTTTCGCAACGGCTTCTGGATGGTGCATTTCTAGTTAGTTTTTCCAAGACATTTTGAGAAGTCTGTGTCTTCTCGATCCCATGGGTAAAAGCCACAGGCTCGAAAACCCAGTATAGCTGAGCAATCCAGAGAATATTTCTTCAGAGCTTCATCCAGGACAGGAGTGAACCATTCCTTGTTCAATATTTTGTCAGAATTTTTCCTATGCCACTCCAGGACTGATGTTTGCCAACCCAATTTCAGTGGTCTGAAAGTTGCAACACCCAGTTGTTGGAGGAGTCTTGTGGCGTTTGGGTGGATAGAGAGCAAGGTTATGCCCAATTCAGAGCAGAGTTCACTCACTTGGTATGTTAGATGGGTGCGCTGTCCATCAACAGAAAGGTTAGTAGGGAACTTGACATTATGTTTTCCAAGATTTGAAGTGAAAACATTTCCAGTATATTCGTAAAAGACTCCTGCTGTCATCCATCCAGCAGCGCTGTGTCCTACCCCCAGTCATCAGGAACTCTCTTTGTGCTCTCAAGTGGTATTCTTTTGCATGGATGTATCAGCATGGGTGGGCACATTATTCCAGAAGCAGAGAAGGCAAGCATATCTGTTACGGACGTTTATGCAAGGCCTCTATCAATTGCATAGGCATTTTTGTCCCCTTTGCATTTTAAAACTTTTCCAGTTTTTGGGCAAACGTGGAAACTTGGTTTCTCTCCGTTGAAAATTCTTTTTGAGCCCTGAAGAATGCCCAAAATTGTACTTTTTCGCTGCCGCTTTTTTGGCCGTACCCCCTCGAATCTCTGTTAAAGCCACCTCTAAATCTTCAGGGTTGTAAACACATTTTTCCGGTATAATTTTCCCTCTTTCTTCCTAATACTCCTAAATTTAATCCTATTCATGTTGATGAATAAAAAATAGGAAGCTGTTATCAGGCAACTTTTTGGCACTGCCAGTAACTATAAAATTGGCAGTAGTTGGCTCACCTCATAGTGCTTTGGCACCCCATGCCAACTACTGTTAAATTTCATTCTAGGCGCGTGAGAATTAAACTGGTGATTGCTTGATCAATAAGATAAATGTAAAGGTAAAAAACTTATCTTAAGTACATATGGTAGTTTTATGCAGTTATTGGCATAGGGTGCCAACAACTAATATTTTGTATTCTTTCATTACAGTTGTTGGCACCCTGCTATTTTCTGGCAATAATGGTTAACACATCCAAATTTACATTGGATCATACAGAGCAACTCTTCAGGAAAAGATGCATATAAGTTTCATAAAACCGCCATGTACCATACAAAATAAAATACAGAAAACAGAAAGTGAAATGCTTAATCGTCCGTTAAGAAACTGCCTTTCTTTGCTCACGCTGTTAACAGCGTCTCGGATCAAGCAGCCGCGACACTAAACAAAGCACTTCTGGCTGGTAACTCAGGTAACATATGAAAGACCAAACATCCATGATTCTGAATATTATTCAGAAATGCCGCCATTGTGGCTGAAATCCTTATTACAGAGCAAAATAATGAAAAGATGCCAATAACTGTCACAGTGCCAACCACTCTATTGTTTCCCCTACATCATTTCGTTTCGTAGTCCTTCCCTCTTCTACCTACTTGTTCACAGTCGGTGTAGAGGGGTTTTATTTTCATTTGATCATGCTCAAACACACACCACAGTCGGTAGGACTCCTCTGGACGAGTGATCGGCCCGTAGCAGAGACCTCTACCTGACAACAAAAACACTATACAAAAGACAGACATCCATTCCCCCAGTCGGATTCGAACCCACGATCCCAGCAAGCGCCCGGCCGCAGATGTACGCCTTAGAAAGCGCGACCACTGGGATCGGCAGTTATAGCACATACCTAGGTAACAGGGGTTGAATGTGATCGGCGATCACATTCAACTCAGCTTCCTATTTAATGGTACTGGGATTTTCACTTCGGGCTAACAAGGCCCGGGGGTGAAGTCAGCCACTCACCGTCGTCTAGTGCCAAAGTTATGTAGGAGTGAAGCTGTACGTACTCCCGTATGTGTTTTCATGGCGTACACAGGAAGAAATCTGCATTTACTTTTATAATATGTTTGATATTAGACTGAAACTGTGCAACGTTTGGTGCGGTTACTATATGCTACAATATATCGAAATACGTTCAGTGTTTTCAGATATAACACATGGACGGAACATTAATTTCATGCGATTCGGAAACGAAACGTATAGAGATATCGCATTCCTCCAAAATATGGATAAATTTGTAGCGTCTTCTACCCTGACGATGCATATAGTGTAAGGTCGGCAAACTTCAACCTGGCTACATCTTTATATTCCAGCAGACGGCAATCTTCAAAATATAAAACAGCTTAAAAAAGTACTGCAGAAGAGGGTTGAACCACACACCTAATTACCGTAACACCTCTGTGATGCTCTGGCATGAAGGTGCGGCGTGGAGGGGGAAGAGCAATGGAGCTAACTGGCGGCTGGTTATAGCCCAGGCCACAGTAGCGTAACAGACTTCAGCGGGGTAACATCCCGTTCCGCGGGCAGCCTACTCAGCTGCGGCAACCGTGTAACAGTATCTTGAATCTGCAGACATTGTGACATCCACCATGTCCCTTAACCACGGCAGTTAAAGGGGAAAACATTTCACTTTGTACGTATTGTCACCGTAACTACATGCTTCTGGAAACAAAATAAATAAAAAAATCCACAAAAACGCGATACTGCATAATAAAAATTCAACGAAAAGTTTCGACTAATATAATGAAAACAGTAAACTGAATGTGAAAAGGATCTGCTAAAGATGTCCGGTGTTTCCGTCTCTCCCCACCTACACCCATTACCATGTCCCCACTCTATCTCTACGAAGCCGGTGTTGGGACAAGGTGGAGTGGATAGGTAAAAGTGTCGTGCCTGCAAGCACTGCAGCAGTTACCCGCTGTTACCTCAGTGAAGAACACTTGTGAACTTTGTTCTACTGACGTGTTTCGCCACGCGATTCATTCAGTTCCGTACAGCGTCCAGTGAAATTAACGACATAATTTGTGCCGGGCAAAAATAAACGGAAAGCGTCATTTTATTTGTCGTTATTATACACTATAAACCAAATACTTCTTAATAACTTTAAATTGTTGTAATTTTAGACTTACGATCGAAGAAAAAAAATTCGGGATGCTAATTTTCAGATGACTGACACGTTCTTTCGTATAAGTATGTGAAAAACAGCTTGCCGTATAATAAGTTGTTTACTGTCAGGCAGATTAATGGATCCGTTTTACAGCACTGTCAAGTGACGTGTGTACAGATTTGAGCGGCATTTAATGAAACAGCTTTTGAATGTAATTTCGAAGAGAACTTTCTGTGATGAAGATCTGATAAACATTATTTGTGACAAATTACGTGGAAAACATTGGCTCACATATATTTACTACTCCGCATGGTTAACAAAACAAACTGTGAAAACGCACTTTTAACAAAATTAATTTATAAAAAATTATTCGACGAATTAGTGTGAAGTGACGCGGAAGATTATGTATATAACGAATATGAAAAAGAATAATTTAATTGGACTGTAAGTCTCAAGTGACCAACGGATTATTTGGCAGAATGAAAGTCAACCACAGGTGAACAATTTTGATTTGTGTAGAATACAGCAGATGTGTTTGATACGAGTGGATGGTTTCATAAATCAAAAGCCACAAGTACGTAAATCACGTACATTTTCCACTCAAACGTTTACACAACATAAAGCACTTTTATGAATACCATTATTAAACAGCAATATCGGAAAGATATATTTTCTGCACGAAATCTGATAACTACAGTTACCAGTTTCATTTTCTTATTGACTTTAAAAATGCAGTATCACAACTTTCCTATTTAAAATTTGGTAATAAGACAGGGTTTGGATTTCTGAAATTAAGTGAAAAACTTAAAATAGATAGATCTCAAATATAATTTACGCCCCTGAATAAAAACCAAAATCAAATAAGTGTATTATCATCAGCAATTTTAAAGTACTTAGAAAACAGTACGGGTTATAGCAAGTTACAGGTTGTGCTGCAATTCCATTCCAGTCACTAAAGACTGCAAGCAGCTATAACAAGTGTTGTTAGTGAAGTTCAAGCAGAGAACGAGACTTCAGCGTTTTCCTTCCGTCTTGTCATCCATTACACTATGTAAGAGTGGAAGTAACGATAATTTATTTGCTGCTTATCCGCTTCCTCTGGACCAAAAGTGAACAACTAACACGTCTTTGTCTTTTGCTCCAGTATCAACACACGAAGGCCAAACAAAGACATCAAGGCTCCTTTCAACGTTGTTACTCACCGGGAAGTGACCGCTAACGTACAGGTGCAGTGACTCAAGAAAGCCATTAGAAAGGTCACATTGCGTAAGGAACATCTTAAAAAGAGGTTAGTAAAACCCGTTAGTCCTCTTCTTCCTCGGACTGTCCTTCAGACCAAGAGAAAGGGAAGAATACTGAGAATTGGCAAGGTGTTGGCTCTGAATTCAGTGAACTTGCAATAGATTACGTGTCGGTTGCTGACGAAATAAACAGGTATAAAGTTTGAATGACGAATATTTTTCTCATAAGTTGATTCAAGGGTTGCGTGAAGCTAGTGTCAGTTGCACAGTGCAATTTAAACGCGTGTGAAATGGCTCCAGACTTGAACACAAACGACTCACTTCTTGAGGAAATATTATCTCATAGCTACAGCGACTCCCAAAGTAATGACAGCACTGTCACGTATAAAGTGACTGTTACAGGGTCAGAATTAATTGTCGCTAAAGTTGTGGCAATGTTAGTTCTGGGGTTGTGCTCCTTCGTCCTGGGAATTCTACCGGTGAAACTTGCATCATGGTTACACTGGAACAAAGATTCACCATCAACAACGAAATCTTCGTCGCAGCACTTTGTGACATCACTGTTACTGTGTTTTGGCGGAGGAGTGTTGTTATGTACGACTTTATTGCATCTGCAACCAGAAGTTCGGGAAGGCATGGAGGAACTACAAAGTAGTGGAGCCTTACCAGAATTACGTCATGATCTTCACATCGCCGAACTCGTCTTCTGTGCAGGATTCTTCTTTGTGTACCTCGTTGAGGAACTTGTACATGCTGTTCTTGACAGCCGTCCACACGAACATGCGGATGAAGCTGTTCTCCATCGAACCATGAGTCTTCGTCGATGTTCCCGTCACCCTACACACAGTGGAGCTGACGGTAACGGCGATTGCGCCGGAACCTTGATACCTAGGGTCAGTCTCAACAACTCTTCAGCTGCTACAAAGAGAAACTTGACTAGCTCCGGGGACAACTTGGACAACATTATCACTAGCGGGAGTACCGGAAGCAGTGTGTCAACAAGCACCCAGGGCCTTCTCAACAGTTCTTTGTCGACAATCATGATCTTGGAGAGCACTAAACACTCACCACTTGATGCTGAGGCCCATATGACAGGGGGGCCTCTAGCAGGGCTCAGCTCGTCCAAACATAACCATCATCACCACCATCACCACGGACACGGACATGGACATAGCCATGCAGTTCCTTTCAAAGATGAAGACGATGGATTATCAACAAGCAGTTCAACTGTGGCCAAGTCTTTCCGCGGACTATTGGCAGTATTGGCCCTCTCCTTTCATGCAGTGTTTGAGGGCTTAGCAGTGGGCCTTGAATCGAGTGTAGGCAATGTGTGGTACTTATTTGCTGCCATCGCCACTCATAAACTGGTGATTGCGTTTTGTGTTGGTGTGGAACTCATCAGCACCAGGACAAGATTGGTGCTAATATTTGTTTACCTCGCTACATTCGCTGCTGTCACGCCACTTGGCATTGGGGTCGGGATCGCACTGAGCAATGACGGGAAGGACGCAGGAACCAACAGCGTGGCCACTGTGATCCTCCAAGGCATGGCTGCCGGCACCTTGCTGTATGTCGTGTTCTTCGAGGTGCTTCAGCGGGAACGAGCCAACACGCAGTCTGGGATTTGGCAGCTCGTCGCCATCATGACGGGATTTACCATCATGTTAGCCTTGCAGCTAATCAGTGAGTAACATTTCTTTATCTATGGCGTAAGATAATTTAATTTCGAGAAATATTTTGAAAACTCAACAAAACAGACTGGTGTTCAGTTTTTTCCACCACTAAGCCACATTTTTTAAACAGATTCTCTCAAAGTACCCGGAATGAAACTAATCTGATTTTTTTTCAGTGCCTCAGCTATATTTAATATATCCAGATAGAAACCATCTTTCTACCCTAGTAGCATTAGGTTCCTCCCTAACATCAGTATATGTCTAGCAAACTACATGACTTCAGACCCCCAGAACACAGTATCCTTCACAGGCAGCGCCGGAAGGATTTCAAATGTCATTTACTTATATTGCTTTGGACAGTAACCTACAGATTAAATACGACCCTGACGTGGCCCCTGTAGCGACGTTTACTCCGAAAAGCTGACGGAATAGGCCTTTCACCTAACTCACCAAACAGGTGGTATAGAGTGGTCATTGTTATATACGACGTTCCTTCTTACTCATCATATAAAAGTTATGCACAGATGGAAAGCTTTACGCTTCTGTAAGAGGACACAGAATCTTATAATATATCAGTATTTTTCCCTTTGTGTACATTTCCATATCGTCTATTATTTTTATGAACACTTGCTAAATTAACACAGATTTCACTGCTCGTTAGTTTATAACCTCGACAGTCGATTGCGTGTATTGGTCGAACCTTGAAATTTGGTCCTTTTGACACTGATCAATCGACTTTTCAAGTGGACTAAATTCATGTTTGGATTGTGGCCCTCCATTCAGTGGCACATAGCCTGAGTAAAGCACACAGCCCTTAAATAAACTCCCAATAAATAAATAAAATAATACATTTATTTGTTGTTTTATTATACTAGAACATCGACAAAGGCCACTGGCTAAGTAGCCTATGAGAATGCGAAGTTAGGTCGCATAGCAACACGTTCTGTTGAACGATTAGGTTTCACATCACATAACCACCTGCCTTGCTTGGGATGTAGCAGTTCTACGTAGTACACCAAACAGTACTGGGTTTATAATTCCCTTTTATCAAACTGTTATACGTAAACTATGCTGAATCTGTCATAGAGCATTGTATTGGAGTAATATTCAAGATGGCCGAAAGAATACAGCTTTGCATTGCTTAAAGGTAGGGACGCACTGCAAGCTTGTTGCTTGGAGATCAGCTGGGTAGCAAGTGCATGGAGGGAGTGCGCTTTATCCAACAACCAGGAACTTACACAAGGAGTAACACTGATCATTCCCCCCCCCCCCCCGCGCCTTCTAAGCTGCTGCATGGATAAGGTTCTTTTTGTGGTTAAAATCGCATTTTCGCCATGCACCTGCTACCCCTCTAACTTCGCTTGCAGTGCACCCGCACCCAAAGCGGCGTAAACTCAAAATGCCCCGAAACAAGTTACTCTTCTTTCTTTCTTTCTTTCTTTCTTTCTTTCTTTCTTTCTTTTTTTCTTTCTTTCTTTCTTATTCTGAACTTTTCCACCTACTCGTTGTAGGCGTAGAGGGTTATTGTTGCATGCAGTCACACTCAGACACAAACCACACTGGGTAGGACTCCTCTGAACGAGGCATCCGCCCATCGCAGACACCTGTACCTGACAACACACAACATTCACAAGAGAAAGATATCCATGCCCCCGACGGAATTCGAAACCGCAATTCCAACAACTGAGCGGCCGCAGACCTACGCCTTAGACCGCAAGGCCACTGTGACAGGCGTCGAGTTATTCTTCACTGTTTATTCACAGGATACCGCAGAGTGCAGGCTGTAAATTTGGTAGGCCATTTATGAATAATACGACATCGCAGTATGTTCTGTAATCTGACGTTCATTGCTAGTAAAATACTGTAAATTAAAGAGGTAGTACACACCTCGCTACATCTACAGTACAACTTATATCACGTAAATACACGACAGTAACTGTGTAATACATGTACACCATCTACTATTTTGAGGGGAAAACAAATGAAGAAGTTTACATCGCGTAAGATGTATAATTCTAGTGGCTAAAGCAAAAGAGTTACGAGCAGAGATCAAAGCCCACCCTTCGATTTGTTGATTTATTGCCCTATATACCTATCAGTAGTTTTTAATCTTTAATATGGCCTATGTACTTAACAATAGCAGTGGCGCAGTTGGTTGAGGAACTGCGCTACAAGCCGGAAGGTAGCGGGTTCGATTCCCGACGGACTAATTGGAATTTTTCATTGACATAATCCTTACGGCCGCATTATGGCCGTGGGGTCGACTCAGTTTCTGACAGAAATGAGTACCAGGGATGTCTCCTAGGGGTAAAGGCGGCCGGTGGGTAGGGCTGACCACGTTGCCACGTTCTTGTGCGATTGTCTAGAAATTCCGGGAGCCTCAACCTCCTGGAGCCCTAAGGGCCTGCCCAGGCCTGTACAGATACAGCTTTACTTAGTAATATGTAGGTATGTTTATTATCCATCTCCCTACAAAATTTCACACGACTAGTCATCGTTCAGCAGTTATCTCCAGAAAACCAAAAGCTAACAAGGTAGACAGCGGACGTATAAAGTAACATTACGGCGCGTTCGCTTAACTATCGTTGCCATGGAAAATCAGCTATGCATTCCACTTTTATTGTCGTTGGCCTACCTGTAGATCTAGATAATATAAAACCACTGAATGTTGCCACGGAAAAGCAACAGTGGGTTACATATGCACTGTTGTCGAGCTATAAAACGTTTAGTGCTGCTGTCAACAACAAGAATATACTTAGGTCTTCATGTAAAGTGTCCGATATTTTTGTCCGACTTTAAAGAAATCTGAAGCTTCTCGGCAGGTTTTTGTAAAAATATCAGATATGAAATTTCACAAAAACCTGTCCATTTGGAGCAGCGCTGATACATGCGAACAGACAGACGGAGCGACACGACGAAGCTAATAGGCGCTTTTCGCTCTTTATAAGACCGCGCGTAAAAACTCTCACAGTGGCCGCCACTTTGCTATTAACCTACTTATTCCATACAAATATTAACTTAGCAACAACTGAGTATTTTTCCGAGATCTAACATAACTTCAGAACCTTAAGGTCAGAGTCGCTAGTGTAGACCCCAGCCGCTGAAATTCGTTAGTCCGCCATGTTGTTGTAACTGATCGTAGAAAATTAATAATGTTGTTTAGGATACTGAGTAATAGCATAATGTTCGGACGAAGTTTCGTGAAATTCGGCACGCTGATCGAAATGGGAGGAGTGACACACAAAAACAACATGAAAATTTCATAAGCATATCGTATTTATTTCTATGAAGGAAAGTAGATTAAGGAAAAAAGTAGGATTTTGGAAATGAGACATCAGGGGAAGTATTACTGGGAAAATCAAAAGAACATTTTATGGGAAGAATAGTGAAAATGGAAGATTAAATTGGCCAATGTTCAGTTGACCATGAGTCAGCAGAAAGATAAGGACGGCGGGTGGGGGCGGGATATATTGCATAAAAGTTGTGGACATCAGAAAAAGTGGCGAATAAGTGACACCTTGTCACCACGCGTGGCATTGATGGAGACTAATGTCTCCAGATATGGAAGGTACATAGCTGTGACTGAAAACAGAATTACAGAACAGTGTTCTCAAGCCGTGGGCCCCGGTCGGCTGTCTGTCCGCGAACTTTTTCACGGATCTGAAAATTAGTTGAAAAAATATATTTAGCAAACACAACGTTTTCGTTAAAATTGGACACCAGTTAAATTTATATTCACATTACACCATTTTTTACATGTGCTACGTTTTTGTCACAAAGAATTTCAGTTCATTCATAAGTTGGCTTAACGGGTGGCGGTCTGCATCAGTTGTTGAACACGTGTACCGGTTTGCAGAGGCTGTCGAAAATATGTACCATTATGCAGCGATTGCCGAATATGTGTAAGGGTCGGCAGAGACTGTCCAACATATGTACCAGTCTGCTGAAAATGTGTACCGGCCCGAACAGACTGCTGAAGGCAGGTACCGCTTCGCAACCTCACAAGTGTGAGAAATAGTATCATAGAAAGGATGATCACGAATAGCCAGCCGCCACGCTAAGATTCGAACCCGGGGACTTCCAAATAAGAGGAAAGCGTGCTGTGCACTCTAGGCCGATGTTCGTTGAGATAAGGAAAGCAAACAACAAATTGGTTGGGGAAACCTCTTAGAAAAACTCTATTTGATGGGTCGAGAAAGAGAATACCATGACTAATTTTAGCGACATACTCGTAGGTTGCTGCAATGATGCATGAGTGGAAATGAAATAGGGAGCTTTTGTTGTAGCGGTGTTACTTCTTAGGGTTACGCTGCTACATTTTGAGTGAATATACAGGATGGACTACAAATAATAGAGCTTTTCATTGTTAGAATTTCCTCCAGTTTCCTGTCACTTGCTATATACTCGGTCCAAATATTCTCCACAGCATAATGATTTCAACGACGCTCATGTATCAGAATAAATGGACCAGTGCGAACTGGATGTGTTCCAGTGAACCGGATAATTGACATGTGTAGCACCGTTTCGCTGCTTGAAATTGTACATAGCCTGCTGACAAATTAAAACGCAGTGCAGACAACGGAGCACTCAGCCTCAGCATGAACACTTGTGCGGATCGAATTGCCTTTAGTCACGAAAATCGAGGGCGAATTTTTGTACTTCAGGGACAATTTCAGAGTTCAAGGACAGTTTCTCTGAAGATGAACAAGGCGCTAACCGCCTCAACACGAGTTTACAGGGTGGCGCAAAAGTCATTAGACACTCACTGTTTAAAAACAGAGGAGCCATACATATTGTGACACTGCTGTCGCTTCCGCTTTTATCAACGATTCAGGGACGAAAGACTTACGTGTTAGTGTGTTAACCCTTTAAAGACGAAGCGTATCTGTTTTATATAAGGACTCAGTGCGTACCGCGCTGTAAACACCCTCCACTTCGGTTATAAAAACCAGTCTCTTAATGTTTTATAAGGCAAAAGTTGCTGTTTGTTCTGAGATCCGTACAAAACACATAAACGCAATGTGGGCACCACGTAGAATTTTTTAATGTTAAACCTGGTGGTACGTAAAGTTACCGCTAGGCTTTAAAAGGTTAATGAAGAAGAAAGACACTGAACATTTAAAACAGTCTCACTAAATTTCGGTTAAAATATTGCCTCTAGCGTAAAGCAAAATTTGTGCCGTCTTGTATACACTACGTTCTTCTAGCAAATCCAGCGAGTCGCCGAAAGCTGCCGATCACTACCCCAGTTACAGCAGGAGTAATTCTGCAAGGTTTTCAGCTTCAGGTGCAGGTAAGGTCAGCGAGCCTAGGCTGATGTTACAAGAAGGGAGCTGGCGCGAAATCGTGTGGATGTGCCCCTTATTCTTCTACTTACGTAGCAGCTGCCTCATGTAACGGAGGTAGGAGGAACGTAAGGTTTGTGAGACTCGCACTGACACTTTTCATGCAAAATGACAGGGACTTTGTGGACGTAATTTACCTATACATGACAGCACTGAAACGGGACATGTTAGTAATGTCGAAATTAGGTTTAATGTAACAAGAGAAGTAAGTAGGTGTACTAGAACTGTAAACGGTAAAGGTAAATTTGTCCCTGTGCTTAACTAAGCACAACAGGATAAACGAATTTGCGGGGGGGGGGGGGGGAGAGAAAGGGGTAGGGCTGAATGCATTCTTAACTTCGGCATTAGATGGAGGTGAGTGGTGTGGGGCTGCATGCCCTTTATCACCGGCACCCATCACATAGCACGCTGCGTTGCGAACAGCAGGTCTGGGTTTTAGAGAACAGCAACATTTCTTTCCCCTGCCGGAAGTTGAAACTCGATTCCTCAACCGTTCCGACGGTAGCCTAGTCACTATGCCGCCTGAGTTATCCCTGCTCCCACACTATTCCTGTACAAACGTAAATAAATGAACAGTGATATGAGTGTGGTCTTATCCTCTATGATGCCGTGTTTTCTGGTGCTAGGTTACCAAATTCCGGAGAACCATACGGCCTCCATCATCAGGGTTGCCGTGACTTCGTTCAAAAATAAAAAAGGGTATATGTTCCTACGAAATGCTGATAACGTTCTATCAAAGTGAATGGCGTCACATCCCAGGCGACAGCAGCTTAAGTAATAAACTGAAGGGGACACACACTGAAAAAATGAGAGTAAAAATGACTGAGCAACGAGACCGTGAGCGTGGGCAGCACATTTCATTAGGGAATTTTATTCTTAATTTTTAAAATAAAAAAAATTATTTAATATTAAATGATAAATAACATTATTTTTATTCACAAAATTCAAGAAACTAAAGCTAAACTAAATCTTTTTAAATTAAAAATTGAACTCTACTTAAAGACACAAGCAGTCCATAATTTAAAACTGAAATTAAAAATGCAAATAACAGTAACTTAAAACTAAAAGTGTGTGTCATGCGAATGCATTAAAAGGCAAAGTTGATTTTAAGACACTAGAGTGTGTCTGCACACACCCGGCACAGCCCGTACGCACGCCTATGGAAAGGACGAAAGAATAAAATGCAGAGAGAAAGAGAAGCAGAAAGAATAGAAAGGAAGAAAGAAAAACGAAAGAAAATTAAATAAGGGAAGAAGAAAATCTAGAGAAGAAGTAGGAAACAAAACAGAAAATATAAAAGAGCGAGATATAGCTAAACGGAAAAATCAAGAAAAGGAAGAATTAATTCATAAGCGAATTAATTAATGTGTACTCTAGTTACAAATCTCACTCAAGGGACGCAAGCGCATCTGTGAGTACAGTAACAAAATGCCTCTCAAATACACAGAGTATGAGTGCATGGTGTGAATTCAACTGAATCTGAATACAGCCCGTCGCGGCAGCTTTTGAACACGGTAATGAATGTGAGGGTTCCATAAAAGGCCTCTAGTTTATGAGTATTTTATTTTCCTACTTGTAAGGTTTACAAACGTTTTGAACACAGTATAATTCTACATCACATAAGCCAGTCAGTCGTTTGAAGGATTTAAAGTCTTTGTGCAGCAGAGAGATCGTCCTTCACATTGGAAAGTAATCCGCCAAGCAACATGAAGAAGGCATAAAATGTCAGATATCAGCGTGTCGCTTCATGCTTTAATGGCCATGCCACTGCAGGTGGGTGTGGAGACATAAGTCACATTTATCTTACAGGCCCTACTATTCCTTTGACAAATCATTATTTGTAATATTGAAGCATATTTTCTAACAAAACGAATTCTTTGAAAGCAAAATTCGGAAGTTCAAAACATTAATACCAACGCCCCTCTTAGACAAGGTACGGAGACAGTTTCGTCCACCTCTGTCCTTAATACGTATTTGACGAGTCGCCAGTATATATGGACGTCTAGGGATGTGCCTGCCAACACAAGGTTTTCTGTTTTCTGCAGTACACGTCCGTTATATTATCTCAGTCCCTATACCGTTTATCACACATTACCTACTCAATAAGCGTTAAGCGTCTGGTTACTATTAGGCCTATAGATCACTAGGGATCCAGGTTTCTGTACTTCTCATCTCTCGTCTTGGGTTTTATTTTCAGTCTAACATATGATTATCCACTTCCATTCTTTAAAGTCTACTTTTATAAACTTTAACCTAAGTTAATCTCCCAACTGTTTAACATTTTGTATGCATTTCTTGTAGCATAACCTTCCCAACGTATTCCTTGATTTCATTACCTTCTTAATACTCGGTAAAACGTGTAAACAATACTAGAAGACGGTTCACAATTGAGCGGCTGAGTGCCTATGTTGTTCACATAAAGGACGCAATTACTGTCAGTGTCTGATGGCATTAATTATCAGGCGACCTCACCATGTACATACTTTTACCTGTAAGTCTCTAAATGCCCGACAGATGGCGTTAAACATCAGACGGCCTCAGCATGTACATACTTTCACCTATAAGTCTCTAAATGCCAGACAGATGACGTTAATCGTCAGACGGCCTCAGTACGTACATACTTTCACCTATAAGAGATCATGTCTGATAGCGTTAATCCTTAGATTGCTTGGATAGGTGCATAATTTCACCTAAAAGTGACCGTGTGTCTGATAAATACAAGTAGCATTAATCGTTATGGTATATAAATGGGTATGTACATGTTTTCCATTATAAGAACTTCCCGCTGAATGTTCAAACTAACCTTCTCCTAGAGGCTGTGTGTATGAAAGGAGGGCAGATGCATGCAGTACGCAGAGTCGAGATGCTGAAATCGATATCGCAGTGCTGGCAAGCGGAGGGCCGTGCAGACGAGTCAATATTTGCCCACTAAGTGGAGACAGACGGCGACACTGCTACGACAGGTCGGTGGGCGGATGGTTCTTTTACCTGCTGCGAAATTGCCACCCTAACTTGCACATCCCACTGCATCCACGTTTGTTCTATTCACACCGTCCAAGATTCATTTCCGGCAGCGCAACGGGGCGATGCACATTTAACGGCAACCTTCTAGGCTAGCGTTGGTGAACCTTACTCATTACCGTACCCCTTGGTGTCAAAGCGAAACTTCACGAACCCCTTACAGCGAGAACTTAAAATTTATTGCTGTCGTGTATTACAAACATGACATGATAAACAGGCTTTCTCAGCTCATACAAACTTAATTTATTATATAATACAGAAAATGCTGTAGAGGAAAGCAGTCAAAAGTTTTAAAACACTTCAACCCGTGTTGCCAATATTTAAAACATATTTTGCGTAACAACTGTCTTTGTTTACATCATTAAGGTATGTAAGGGCATGGAGGTATAGCTCCACCCATTCTCAACCACAGGATTCGATAGAGGTAAATCGTTAGCTTCAACCCCAGCCGTTTTACCCCTGGAGAAAAAGCCCCGGTATCCGCTGAATAGGATTCTGGGTAGGCCCCAGGCCTACTGGGGATGCTTGGTGAAGATAAAATATTAATATTATTATTTATTATAAAGCTTAACCATTAAGGTAAATTTTACCTTATAATCTGCCACGAAATCACACAGCGGGAGTAGAAGTATAGCTCTAATCTTTCTTTAACCATGGCGCTAGATGGATGTGGGTGGTTGACGCCATTCCCCGGCCACTTTACCCGTGGGAATGATCCGGTACTCATTGTGCAGGAGGCTGGGTGGGCCCAGGGCCAGTCTGAACGGCTGCGGAACAGCTCGACCTCACCGTTAGAAATTAAGAACAAAACAAATCTTCCCATGTAATTACGACACAACGATGCAAATGTTAAAATTTATTTACAACATTTCATTAATTTGGGTACCTCTTGGATAGACCATATTTCGTTTCACATTTTGTTTATTCTAATATATCGTTGTTGTTTCAACGTCACTGAATAACAACCGACTTCCTCGATGAGATCTGGAGAATAAAGCTACGTGGTATGTGAAGATTATCCAACATAAGAATGAATATGTTTACTTCAATTCATGCTTTTATGTTAATCACAATACGTGTACTACGCTGTTTTCACGGAGTGTTGTGTGTTAGTGTGTTAGTTGTAGTGAGAGGTACACATATTGATTTGTACCTGGTTTGGACAGTCGGTATGGGTGGCTTATTTTCAATTTACCTTTCTGTTTTTCTAAAAAACTTACGTTATGTAATTAAAACCGCAGATAAAAACGTTAGTTTCAAAACAACATATAAAATGCAGACTTGTGTAACTATTAATTGCACAGTGCATGTCAACATTACGTCCAACATATTTTGCAATTTTTGCATTAATTCTTGTTATTTTCTCTGCTATATCCTACCTCCTTCTTGTCTTCTCTGTTATAGTTTATGGTAAAATTTATGTTGTTATGTTTTTCATTATTTTTTGATTGGCTTTAGTGGATATGTTCCGAAATACCAGTCAACTTAATTAAAAGTTTGAAGGCTGCTGTTCTGTTATGCACAAAACTTCAGTTTCTGCCTCACACAGGGCTGTGGAGTCGGAGTCGGAAGGAATTTTAGGTGGAGTCGGAAGGGATTTTTAGGTGGAGTCGGAGTCGGTAAAAATGTACCGACTCCGACTCCGACTCCGACCTCAGTCTAAAATCTTAATTAGGTACTTCAACTCCAGAGCCCTGATAGCTACAGTAACCTTTAGACTTAGACTTAAATATAGGTTAGAAGTCAAAAGAGTAGCCTGATGATTCACGTGGTGGTGATGAAATGTATTATAGGTTTACCATTATTAATACATATTCAGCTTTTATGTAGGAGTCGAAGTCGGAGTTTTAAACATCGAGGAGTCGGAGCCGGAGTCGGAAGTTTTAAAAATCTAGGAGTCAGAGCTTTTTTGTACTGACTCCACAGCCCTGGCCTCACAAAAAACGCGGTCCGTCTCCTTTACAAAGACCAACCCGTTGATACCGTGTACGGAAGTGAGGGCCATACGGAACACAGGAATACAGCATAATATATGGTACAACGCGGCAGAATCCGAGTTTCTTAATTTTAGAGCAGGTGGTTTTTATATACAGAGCATACATAAAAGAATGGTGCGGTTTCAAAAGTTAACAAGAAATGTATTTCTCACCTTACACGGGCACAACGTACACCGTCAGCAGCGGCAACTGTCCAAGTTTCTCATGCGTTAATCACAATCCTTCAATGTGTTCACCCTGGGTCACACGACACACATCCACACGGTAATCAAATTCATCCCAGACTCGGTCTAGCATGTCCGCTGTAATGGTCTGCAGTGCATGCGTTATGCGATCACGAAGTTCCTTGAGGGACATGGGCAATGGTGGTACGTAAACGCTGTCTTTTACGAACTCCCAGAGAAAGAAATCGCATGGTATTAGATCCGGCGAACGGGGTGGCAGATCTGGACACCTCAAAACGGAGCACACAGAACGCCTTCTCCAGCTGCGACGCCATATTGGAAACTGGCCCCGCGGCCCCGCAGTAAGCATGAGAAGCGAACTGCTGGTAGCGCATGAGAAACTTGGACAGTTGCCGCTGCTGACGGTGTACGTTGTGCCCGTGTAAGGTGAGAAATAAATTTCTTGTTAACTTTTGAAGCCCCACCATTCTTTTGTGTATACCCTGTACAGTTATCATTGGCCTTCAAAAAGTTATAAAAAGTAGAATATGCCCTAATATAGCAAAAACGTGGTTCTAATTATTCAACACACTTCTGTGTTTATGCTGTTGAAGGTCGAATTAACACGTTTATGTTATGTCAGTATCTGCCCTTGAGATGGTAAGGATTGTGGGCAAACGGGTGAAACCATAGCGTTTATAATTTACAGCGCTTGCATATTCGTGTCGCCTTTTAATATAAATTATCGCACAAGAAGTCAACAACACTGCTATTACATTCGTAATGAATCTGCTCGTAGACACGTACACTACCTCTTTCGGTCTTTATAAATATAGTGGTGGCTGCAGGAGGCGTAGAAGGCCAAGGGACGTCCCTGTATAACTCACTCTACGCACTTCGAAAAGAGGCAGGTAGTGTGTTTCTCCGAAACGTAGTACACACAACCCATTTCCACACCGTGTCAACACTCAAGACGGGCTTGTTAATCAGAAGGCTTGGGTTTGATCCCGGGTCAGCGTATATATAATTCGTTGTAGAGAAAGTAGCACTAGTACAGGTTTTCTCGGAGTACTTTTCTCCTGACAGTATCATTCCACGAGTGTTCCATATTCGTATTCATATTCATATTCATTCATCCAACTTCGACGCAATATAGCCCAGTTAGATACCAGGTAGTTAAATAAAGGAAAGAAAAAAAAAGAGATAAATAAGAATCTACATTAACCGTTTAAAGGACAGTGGCTATTTTACATGCTACCTGGTTCAGCATTACAGAAATCAAATTTTCTACCAATAGAATATTTCTTAGTTTCATTTCGTTCACAAAATAAACCATAATTATTCTGAATGCCATTAATTCATTTAACTACGTAACGGATATGAGATGTGACGTTGGTGACGTCCCGCACAAAATTATGTACATTGTTCAGATCACCTTAAGACATACCTGCTTTAGAAACCTCGGACTGTTGGAGACCCTTTATATAAAGCATATATATATAACATTTCAAATAATATTTCATTTTCTTAGTCCTCTCTACATATACGTATTTACACACGCATTCGGGATAAAGAGGGAGACACGAGACACAAGGCAGAACCGTCATCTCCTCAGAAAGAACACCACCAGGCGGCTGCGACTACATTAGTCAGAACTACTTAAGATCTGATTATGAGCCCCATGAGGGCTCCAAGTCAAGACGGACAGACTGTCAGCTGCAGAGTGACTTGGACTTAGGGCTCCTGTTAAAGAGTTAAAAAAGTATTTTTTTAATAAACACATGACAAAAATAAACTCTTTTGGAGAGAAAGGAAAATATATGAGAGTGGCAATGCAAAATAATTTAGTTGAATGACTGCACAGTAATACAGTAAATTGAAAGTTAATTTCGTTAAGTGTTCGTACGGCGTAGAGTATCGACAGTTTGTGGCCAGTAACGGGAGAAAGTGAAGGCGGGTGCAGACCCACAGCGAAATTGCTTAGTGCACTCCACATAGGAAGATGCACGGAGGCTTGGAACTTGCCGAACCGTACTGCCTGCCACGTTCGTCGGTATGTTATTTAATGACCCTTCATTAACTGACAAGATTATTTAGAGTTTCATGAGCAGATAGGGTGATTAAACCTTCAAAGGAAGTTGTTACCGCATGTAGCACCAGGTTTAACGTTAAAAAAGGACTCTGCATTTTGGTCAAACATTTTATTTCCGCTTCCCCTGTGAGCCTCACAACAAAAAGCAATTAGTTCCATCATAAAAATTACGGGATTTGTGGTTATCACTGAGGTGCTCTTGAAGATTCAAGCCTTCTGCGTTCTTGGACTGGTTGATCCCTATCCTTCTAAACTTTGATATGTAACTGTTTACCACTAAAGCACAGCGTAGCATCCCAGACGACTTGAATCTGAACCATCCGCCCTGTGTTTTCTCTGACAGAAACTAAACTTTTAATATCATTCACACGTATTTCAGACTCAAAAGAAGGTAACAGCTCCATACCACCGAAAATCGTCATCGAGTTGCTGACATTACTTAATTATATTCAGAGGGGCTACGGGTTCAAATCTCAGCTCAGAAACCAAGTATGTCCAGGGTTATACGCATGGGTCATTCTTTAGTTTTTGGCCGGTAAAATTTTCATGCGAAAGATAGGAACGTATTTTCAAATAAACGAACTTTCACACTCATACAAAACAACATAAGTCGTAGACAGAAGCTGGATACCATCACAGGAATTGTTTAATAGGGGGCGGCTGGTACAGCACAAAACTTTTAAATGCACATAAAAATTACGCTGGTCTAAGATAAATCAGTATGTACACTTCATAGTTTTATAATACACTATTATGCCCCAAAATGAAATCTGTCCGATGGACGTACGTAGATATCATTCAGTGGAGCCTCCCGCTTTCAGCGGTTCTGAATCTTATTTGTATACATTCGGTAGGACAATTTGAACTGTGGATGACACTTCATAAACGCCTCAAACCGCTTATAACATAACCACAGGAAAATCTCAGTGACAAAATCATGCCCCGAGAGGCATTCGAACCCACGATTCTAGTGTCGGAATGGTAAGAATACAGCATGCCTTAGCGTGACCAGTATAAACGGACCAAAGTAAAAGCCTGGTGTCCTTACAAGACGTGTACACTAATTCAGAAAACATCGTGCCACCGAGGTCTGAGAAGCGTTGCCACGCGTGCAACATTTGTCATGAGGACAGCAATTTGTAGATTACTGGCCTATTTGTACGCAAATTACATTAGTCAGAC
The DNA here is from genome assembly GCA_013340265.1 of Coptotermes formosanus. NCBI lineage: Eukaryota > Metazoa > Arthropoda > Insecta > Blattodea > Rhinotermitidae > Coptotermes > Coptotermes formosanus. Next base: position 249,625 of record BLKM01000679.1, on the reverse strand, counting down.
CAGAACTCCAAGAAGCAGCGATAAAAACTGTGATAACAAGCGAAATTAAAATGCGGTAAGGGTAACAGCAACGGAACTGTACACGTGAAACAGACACACAGCGTTTTTGCACCTCACTGTCACACTCCGCTTTGTCCTGACTTTTAGACGACATTCTTCATAGGATGAACGTGTGTGTCACATCAAATGTTAATTTGTTTTAAGGACAACAGAGTGAAGTAAAGCGTGGAGAAAAGAAGAAAGAGTAAGGAGAAAAGAGGAAATTAGTTACAAAGGTAGAATACAAGAAAGAAGAAACAAGAAGGAAAGGAAGGAGAAAAGAAAAAAGGGATAGGCCTATAAGAAAAGTGAAAGGTAAACGGAAGAATGGAGGGAAGAAAGAAAACGGGAAGGAATCATAAATATAAAAATATGGCAGAAGAAAGGAAGAAATAATAAGCAAAGAAAAGAAATTTAAACGAACAAAAGTTGTACAAACTGAAAGAAAAAGAAAAGAAGAAAGAGATATCTAACGCGTTTAGAAATATATAGCTCTCTGACTTTGTTATTGTATTTTCATCGTATGAAGAATTCTTAAGGAATTTAATCTCTAACCCATGCCTTGAGTATTTATCGTGACAAACAAAAAAGAACTGCATGCAATAAATCACGAACTTGCCTTTGTATATCCGTAACATTACGAAACTTGTAGCCTTTCATTTTAGAAATCTTCTGTGCTTAAAAGATAATAAAACGATACAAGCTTAACAAGAAACGGCTGCCTCTTCCCTTTCCAATTTTAGAAAGGATCTTGCAGTGAATCTACTGTATTGTCTTCTTCGCAGCATCGCTGGGATCAAGGTTGCCCATAATCCGAAGACTAGAAACAATGGGAACCGCAGGCGCGTCGTAACAAAGTTACGTGTCTAGAAGCACAGAACTATGTGCAAAGGTGTCCACGTGCAGGTAGCTGCGAAGAGTAGAGCCCGTCACTGACAGGAACTAGCAAAATTGTGGCAAGGTGATAAACTTATGCGACGTTACGGCCGCGGTGTAAAAAAGCGCCCTCGGCTCCTCGCGTGAGGCGAGTAATCTTACTATTTGGCGACTGAAAATTTTGGTTACAGGCACCACGTTTGTAATGGAAGTATGGTAATTTGGTTGTGCACGTATTAGTAACAAGCTTAGAAAGTGGTGATTGCATGTTAAGCGATTTTTAAACTGACTTATTTTAACTAATTAATTAATTAACCAATTAATCAACTAACTAAGCAACTCCATTGAGCAGAGTCCTTTTGAGAAGCTAATCAAGAAATTCTCTTTATTTTATGAAAACCGAAGGCTCAATACTGGGTTCACAACACGCCACTTGTCCCTAACTTCGGCCATATTAACCTTTTAAAACCTAGAGGTAACTTTACATACGATCAGGTTTAACATTAAAAAGTTCTGCGTGGTGCCCACATTGCGTTTATGTGTTTTGTACGGATCTCAGAACAAACAGCAACTTTTGCCTTATAAAACATTAAGAGATTGGTTTTTATAACCGAAGTGGAGAGTGTTTACAGCGCGATACGCACTGAGTCCTTATATAAAACAGATACGCTTCGTCTTTAAAGGGTTAATCCACTGCAGTCATCTTCTCCTATTTGTTTAAGATTCATCTTAATACTGTCCCCCTATCGACACCTAGGTTTTCCAAATTGTTTGTTTTTCTTTTTCAGGTTTCCCCACCAAAAATCTGTATGTGACTCTGTTCTTCCCCACTCATGAGACATGTCCAGCCCATTCCATCCCCATTCATTGGATAATCCAAACTTTTTCTGCGAAGAATACGAATCATGAAGCTTCTGATGAGACAGTGTAGTTTTGTCGTTTCCTGTTACATCGTGCCTCTCAGTCTCCAGTGCATATCTTCTTCAGAAGCCTGTTCTCGAATATTCTGAACCCAGGTTATTCTGTCAAATGACAGACCAGGTTCCATACCCATGACAACAGCATGCAAAATAATACTTCTATATGTTTCATTCTTATGTTTTTAGACAGGAAACAGAAAGGCAAAAGAATCTAAACCGAAGTATAGAAACATTCCCCAAAATTCACATGCCTTTAATTTATTCGTGCGTGCAGTTTTTATTTGTTACTGTCGTTCCCGTACATTTGAACTTGACCACGTTTCCAAAGGACTTATTCGCTATATCTATGCATTGATTTTGTCCTACATTCTGTTAACAGGGCATGAACACGTACTTCATTTAAGGCATCATATTATGTATTTTATTTGTATCAGCATAAAAAAACGCAAAGTGGGAAATCTCAGTGATTCAACCGGTAGCTTAGTGCCCACAACGATTGAGCTACTAAAATTTCATTGTGAACTTCCTAAGGTTTAGTCTGCTTTCTAATTCACAATTCATGAACCATCCTACCATTCGAGGCTACACAGTCTGAGTTACTGACAGCGTCGTAAATATTGTCTAGGCTATATGCTGCATACATACATACACACATACGTACACACACACATATACAGACATACACACATACATACATACATACATACACAAAAGCACACAAAATAGAGCCAGTTCCCAGAACCTAAGTGTCTGAGGGATAAATTCCGTAGATGGATAAGGCGCAGGATATTAAAACCAACTACAGCGCCCCATAATACTTTGTTTTCTTTGGGGTGGGGGTGCTCACGACATCGTGTAGTCTGCTAGGTATTTCAGATATTTCGGAGAAATATAGGCCTACTGCCTTCTAGTTCAGAGTAGAAATCTCTTCAACTCTGAAGATGAAGATGTCTTTCTTTAAAGCTTTGGTACGCAAGCACCAGACGTCACGATGTCATAATCCATTAGATAAAGTTGTCCCTGTCCACGCCATGAAGGCATATAGGAGGAAAAGACGTATAGCTCCACTCATTCTTAACCTCGACATTAGATGGAGATTACTCGACATTACTCCCCGGCCGATTTACTTCCGGGAAACAACCCGGTATCCATTGAACAGGAGGCTGGGTAAGGCCAGTCTGGAAGTGTTAAAGAAGGGAAAATATCCCTTACACCTGCCGGGATTCGAACCCAGGATCGTTGAGGCCGCAGCCTAGCCATTACACCGATTATGCCATCCCGGTTCTCATAACTGATTAGAATTCACTATAAAATTTCACTTTCGTAAAAACCTCAAATGTTACATGCATTCGTCAAAACTTCTGTAGTCGAAATAACGTCATTAAATCGCCGAACACTCAGTTTATTTAGCAACGCTCTCAGTAACTCAATGTCGAAAGAGCGGATGAGGTAATATTCCAGTATATGCCCGAAGAGACTGAGAAAACCACGAAAACTTCAGTCAGTATAGTCTGCGTCTCCTCCACTTCTCGAAGCGGGCACTTTCCAAATACAGGCGTAAAGCTTTAAAACTTTAGACACCATGTACCAATTTTTACTTTGCAATTGTTGTACCAAATGGACATCCCTGCCTCAGACGTTTGTGTAGGCACTTGGCGAACAAGGGCGAGGCTCCAGAGAAGACAAATCATCGCTTACATCTCAGAAGTCCATTCAGCCGAGCGATCGCCAGTTTGTCCTTGTAGAGTTATGCAACGCATTTCCACAGGCATGTCCTACCTTACTTGATGACGCTGCCGTAATGGACCAAAGCCCCTCTTCATCAGTTTAACACGAACTTCTCAGCATTTTATGAAACTCGAAGGTTCACTAACACGCTCGCAATTTTCCCCCTCCGGTCCCAACCCTCCCATCTATTCCTCTTTAAGATCCATTACAATATTATCCTTCCATCTGTATCTAGATCTTCCAACTGTCTTTCCCTCACGTTTCCCCACCGCAAATCGTTACGAATTTCACTTCTCTTCCCTTCCCAATACGTGACACTACCCCACTTATCTCATCTTCCTCGATGTGATCATTCCAATAATATTTGGTGAGCAGTACAAGTCATTGATATCATCATGAAACAGTTTTTCTCAGCCTCCTGTTACTTCCTCCAGTTAGGGCAAAACATCTTCCTTACCACGCTATTCCTTCAGCACATGCTCTTTCCTGAAATATCAAAAGTTTCTGCTTGCTATAACGTATCCGAACAATAAACAACTAACAGAGAGGGCAGTGTTTACAGCCGTTACCTGAACGCTTGTCAGAATAAATGCATAAGACGCAACAGAATCACCAACACTAGACTCCGAAATGTGCGGCTACTGTAAATGTGTGATTAAGGGCCTGAGCTAGCCTTTATGGTAGCCTGTGTTGTAATAGGGTGTAAATTACAGTTACGGGCCGGGTTCTACAGGATGTTTCATTTATTGTGTCCCAGAGCATGGCAGCAGTCACGGGATGTCCCGGCAGATGCAAGATTTCTACGCAATAAAGCTGCTGTGTTCGGGGACGCGAAAAGAGGTAGACCCTACGGCATATAAACTATAAAATTGTGACTAGGTCTTACATAGTTCCTGGGCTGGATGCGATAATTAAATGAAATATTACCTTCAAGGAGGACAGTCCTTCTTGAAGAGCTGATATACCCATACTGACTGTCACCAAACGGCAGATCAAAACTGAAAGGTCGTGTGGCTGAATAGTTTTGTACTTATTGACAACTTTAATAGCTGAGAATGTACTTACGGGTAGAAGGTGAATGTAAAGTCCCTGTCAATCCATGAAGGCGTATGGGGAGAGCAGAATTATCGCGCCACTCATTCTTATCCTCGGCATTATATGGAGGTGAGTGGTTAACTTTACGCCCCCCGCCGCTTTAACTAACTAACTAACTAACTCCATGGAGCAGAGGCCTTCTTGAGAAGCTAACAGTTTCTCAGCTAGTCAAGAAATTCCCCGCATTTTATGGAACCTGAAGGTTCATTACCGCATTCACAAGAGCCCGCCACCTGTCCCTATCCTGAGCCAGATCAATCCAGTTCATGTCCTCCCATCCCACTTCCCGAATGTCCATCTTAATATTATCCTCCCATCTACGCCTGGGTCTCCCAAGTGGTCGCCTTCCCTCGGGTCTCCCCACCAAAATCCGGTATGCACCTCTCTCCTCCCCCATACGTGCCACATGCCCCGCCCATCTCAGTCTTCTCGATTTGATTACCCGAATAATATTTGGTGATGAGTACAGGTCATTAAGTTCCTCGTTATGTAGTCTTCTTCAATTCCCTGTCGCCTCGTCCCTCTTAGGCCCAAATATCCTCCTCAGCACCCTATTCTCGAACACCCTCAGTCTTTGTTCCTCCCTCAGTGTGAGAGACCAAGTTTCGCATCCATACAGAACAACAGGTAAAATTATAGTTCTGTATACCCTAATCTTTGTGTTTTTGGATAGCAACCTCGAAGACAAAAGATTCTGCACCGAATGATAGCAAGCATTCCCCGACTTCAATGTGCTCTTAATTTCTTCATGAATGGAGTTTCGATTCGTTAGGGTTGCTCCCAAATATTTGAATTCTTCCACCCTTTCAAAGGATTTATTATCTATACTTATGTTGTGATTGTGTCGTGCATTCTGATTTCGAGACATGACCATGTACTTAGTTTTCTGAGCATTTACTTCTAGACCAATCTCCTTACTAGCAATAATTAAATCTTCTGCATTTTCTTTTATGCTATGTACGCTTCCGCCCAATATATTAACATCATCAGCATAAACCAGAAGCTGATGTGTACCATTCAATTTCAAGCCCTCCTGGTTTGCCTGAACCCTCCTAATGGCATATTCTAAAGCAAAGTTGAAAAGCAATGGCGACAGAGCATCTCCTTGTTTCAAGCCATTCTTAATAGGGAACGTGTCAGACAGATGTTTGCCTACCCGAACTCTGCTATATGTTTCACTTAGGCACATTTTTATTAACCTTACTAGTTTCATGGGGATACCGAACTCAATGAGAATATTATACAAGACCTCCCTCCTAACTGAATCATAGGCTTTCTTGAAGTCTATAAATAGCTGATGAACTGCCTCATTGTATTCCCATTTTTTCTCAAGTATTTGACGAATGCTGAATATATGATCAGTGGTTGACCTGTTACGTCGAAATCCACACTGATGATCCCCAATAATTTCCTCTGCATATGGAGTTAACCTTGACAAAAGGATGTTGGATAGAATTTTGTACGTAGTCGGCAAAAGTGATATGCCTCGATAGTTATTGCAATCTGTCTTATCACCCTTTTTATAAATAGGCACAATGACCGACTCCTTCCATTCCTCAGGCAATTCCTCCTTATTCCAAATAGAAATAATAAGTTTATGGATTTCAGACCGAATTATCCTACCCCCTGCTTTAATCAATTCTGCTGGAATCTGATCAATACCTGATGATTTGTGGCTTTTTAGTTTTCCAATAGCCATCTCCACCTCAAAGGCACTGGGCTCAGGCACTAGTGGCTCTGCTGTGTGTACTTCAATCTGCCTAACATCATTAACCCCGTGTATATTCAACAGCTGGGAGAAATGATTCCTCCACCTAGCCAAAATACTGTGGGAGTCTGCAACCAGGTCACCCTTCTCATCCTTTACTACATTACTTCTAGGCTGGTACCCCCTCTTAAACTCATTGATACCCCTATACAAGTCTCTTATATTCTTCTTCTTACTGTTTGTTTCAATTTCATTAATTTTAGCTTTCAGATATTCCTTCTTTTTGTGCCTGAAATGTCTACTAGCTTCACGTCTTACGTTGTGCAGATTATCTCCATTACTTTGGTTTGGATTCTGTAACCACTGAATTTTAGCCTGCTTCCTTTTATCTAAAAATTCTGCACATTCTGCATCAAACCATGGTTTATGCTGCTTCCGTTCGTGTAGACCTAGACTCTCTTGAGCCGAGATTTTGATATTCTCTTTAATGTTTTCCCAAGCCCTATTCATGTCCTCACTAACATTTAAGTTTTCCAGAGCTGCAAACCTGTTTGAGATCTTAAGCTGATACTGTTTCCTAGCCTCTAGTTCACTTAGCTTCTTGAGATTAAATCTCTCGGCATCAAACTTCTGTGCTGCTTGTTTACTTACTGCCAGTCTTTCCCTAACTTTCGCAACCACCAGATAGTGATCAGTATCACAGTCAGCTCCCCTGAAAGATCGCACATCGAGTATACTGGAATGCCGTCTCCTATCTATCAATATGTGATCGATCTGATTGTGAGTCTTCCCATCAGGAGAGGTCCAGGTGTATTTATGAATATTTCGGTGCGGAAACATAGTGCTCTTAACAACTAGATTCTTTGACGTGGCAAAGTTTACTACTCTAACACCATTATCGTTGCTATCCTGATGTAAACTCTCATTCCCAATAGTCGGTTTGAAAATATCCTCTCTCCCCACTTTTGCATTAAAATCTCCTAACAGAATTTTCATATGGTATTTAGGAAAATGATCAAAAACCCCTTCTAATTCCTCATAGAAACTGTCCTTTGAATCATCACCCTTCTCTTCCGTTGGTGCATGCGCATTCAGAACAATGATATTACACCAGCGGCCTCTCAGCACTATGTATGACATCCTAGCACTAACAAACTCCACTCTCTTGATTGCTGATACCATTCTCTGGTGCACAAAAAAACCTGTTCCCAATTGATGATTTTCCTGCCCTTTGCCATAGAAAAAAGTATACTCCCCGGCTCTTACAGTCCCTTCTTTGTCCCACCTAACCTCCTGTACACCCACTAAATCTAACTTGTACTTAGCTAATTCCCTGGCCACTGTCATAAGTGACCCTGGCCTATACATGCTCCTCACATTCCATGTTCCAAAACTCATATTCTTTTTCCGTAGCTGGGGTCGTACCAAAGAATCGGTCCAGGTCCGAGGCTTGGTAGGCTGTTTCGTAACATCATAATTTTTTACGGTGAGGAGTTGTTAGCACCTCGCCCAAGCCCCAAGCTGGAGGACCACCCCTTGTCGGCTGTCCGCGACTGCTTATTCAATGTATTCGCAGCTACCCTCCATACCTGGAGGCCGTTCCTCCATCCGCAACCCGAGGACGCGCCATGCCGTGGTGACAGGGACCCACTTAACATGGCCCCAGCCGCTTTACCCCCGGCAAAGACCCCCAGTACCAATTAAATAGGAGGCTGGTTAGGCGCCCAGAGCCCGTCTGGACGTTCTGAAGAAGAGATAAATTCCTTTCACCTGTGGGATTCGAATCCGTTATCGTCCAGCCCGTAGCCTTGTCACTACAGTGACTAACGAAATGGAAGGAAGCGATCGCAGCCTGGTTTGATGAATTTTGTCCGACTTTACGGTCTGAGGAAAACCAGAACACCTTAGATTCGTGCCGAAACCTGAACCCGAGACGTATAAGAGTATGAAGTAGGCGTGCCTCCACATCTACCGCAACGTTCGGTGCTTGGTTGTCACACTATCAGCAATAATCACCTGAAGATGGAAACAAAATCAACTCCCGGAACGTCATGTTTTAAAAGTATGAAGTGGAATCTCCAAAGTAATGATGATGCAATGATTCACACCATGATGTGATCACTAAAGAATGCAAATGAATGGGCTTGTCCCACAAAAAGAGCTAAAGTTGACAACAAATTTATCAGATTTTTTCCAACACGTGCGTCTATGCCTGACTACAAGGCATCATCAGCGTTTTAAAATATCTAAGTACGCAGTTACCCAAAGCAGTTACACTGAAACACAAACACAAAATTATAATTGACTTCATAAATGCCACTTGCTTCGACAGGCCGAATATAGGCCTATAGCGCAATTATTTTGTAAAATCGTGACGTCCTTCGAGTTTGGTGGTCCGAGAAACAAACAGCGTGTCAGTTAAACCTGTTCGTTTCTCATACAACGTAACAATTTATTTGTTTGTCATTAAATGGTAAGATTTGCTGTCCTAATCGGCGATTATGATGATTACTGTATCCTGAGGTATGATAATATGTAATGCGGCAGAGAAGTAGAAATGTTTCGTAGAAATCTTCTATTTATATCTTCAGGCTATTCGGAAACAGAGATACAGGATAGGAGCTTAATGATAGTTCGGAATAAGAAGGAAGCAATGTGAAGGACGCAGCCTGCTAAAGAACCTGCTTATCTACCAGACTGCAAGGCATCAGATCCAAAAAGACTGCAGTAACCCTTTATTACAAGTAGTTTCTGAAGAAGGATTCTGTCGCATGGAGCTGTCTGAAGAACGGAATACTTTAAGTTTGCCAGTTTATGAGACGTGACGCCGTGTCGACCTGTAGAAACTTAGAGTCAATTCGAAGGAATCTGCTGCCTCCATCTTCTACCCTAAAGATGGAAGTAGCAGGTTCCTCCGAAACGGTGGTAAATTTGTAATGTACGACAATGTGTCACATCCAAGAAGACGGTAATACCTTCACAGTCAAGGCGACGATAACCACAAATCTTGCAAACAAAGTTAGTTAATTAGTTAACATGTTTAGAATTCAGTGCCCTACGGGTAGCAAAGAACCTAACAGTTCATTTGTACACTGTCAGCCACACGACGTGCGTCGACTGTCGATGACCCTTCCCGCTATGATACGAGGCTGACAATAAGTTAAATGAATGTATTCGGGACGCGGCAGATGAAAGAACGTGGCAGGTTTACATATCAATCCAGGTAATTATGTAACTGGTTGATGAAATCAATCCGAATGTATGAAGGCGACGTCCTTTGACATGACGGTGTATGATGCATTTCAGAGCACAGCCAGAAGTGTAACGGTCTTGGAACTGAACGGTAATGTCGACGGCCGACAGGTGCTTTGTTGACTTGGTTGTTGGTTTGTCATTGTCTCTCCAGCAATGTCAGCGGTGTCTAGCATCTGACGGTCTCTTTTAGCTCTGCCGTGTGCATCTGTCTATCCGGCTGTCTGTCCATATGTAATAAATCGAGGGAGAAGGAGGGACAGAAAGGGGTGTGTTTGATTCAACGATGCTATCAATTGCTAAATATGTATAGCGTCGGTGGTAGATGAATGAATGTTAATACAAAGTGCTGGTGAAACGACACTGACAGCGGAATACCGAAGTACTTAGATAGAAAGTGTCAAACTGTCCCGGTGTCTTTTTTTTTCGTCACAAACCCCATATGAATGGGTAAGCGAAGCTCAGGATGAATTTCAGTTAAGCCGCTCTGTGCACGCCATGACGACACATAGACAGTAAAGGTAGCGCCCAGTTCATCCTTAAAGTACTAGATGAAATTGAGTTGGCAGCTTCAAGCCCCATCCAGTAGGAAAATAGCCCCCGGTACCCAATGATTAGGGGGGTGAGAGGGCCCCACAGACAGTCTGGACCCTTTAACGAAGAGATAACTCTCTTGCCCCTGCCAGGAGTCGAACTACGATTCTTCGGACGTCCAGCCTATAGCCTAGTTATTATGCCGACTGAGTAACACACTAAAATTTTATAAAAAGGCAACAGAAACGAAAAAAATATTTGTATAAAAATTTCAGAGAGACACTAAACGCGTATTTTATATGCAGTTCACTTTCTTCATATCGTAACATTTTGAGGATAAAAGGGAACGGATGCGCCAGAACTATTAAGCTCCGTAACTTGTTAATCAGTGTAATAAATGCACATGGAAATTTATCTTCAGTACTCCAAGAACTTCTCCCGTCTACGAATATTACGTTCGTCAAGATAACAGGCCTAAGGGTGTTAATTTCGTGCTTGTAACACAGTCTTTAGTTCCATAGTGCCATTTATCTCTGTTACTCAAAGAATCGTTGACGTCGCCACCAAGCAGCGAAGATTCACACATCTTAATTAATACTGAGTAGTCGTCAAATGCTCAAGCCTTCCCAGCATTTATAGGCCTATCTACAGAGCCCGTAAGGAGTTAACAGATCGCATAAGACAAAAATAAAGTTGCCCCTGTGTCTAAACACCACAGCAGGAAGACCTGCATTTAAATTATATGCTTCATAGACATCGGAGGAAGGTATATGAAAGTCAGAAATAGGAAATGGAATTAGACACGGCGAGGAAATTATTTCATGTGAGATTTGATGTTCCAATAGAGGTGCTAATGAAGAGTCAAGTGTAATGGCGTGTAATGCCTTGACTGGTAAACAGTTACCGATTGTTCAGGGTCAAGCAGTCCAAGGGGTGTCTCTTGAACTGAGTGGCTGTGAATAGGGAGGCAATGGGCTCATCCAGGACATTGGTAACTATCTACCAGTCCACAAGACGTAACAGCCTGGAAGACTTGAACATTCAAATTATTTTCGGTTTACCTTTGATATGGTAGAATTCACCTACGTCCAAGCCAAAAAGATACTGGAAAAGCTATGATGGAGGCAGCTGTATGTCATAGATGTCAAGGATGAGGAAGGAAAAATGACTTATTCGTAATGGACAGACGGACAGACATGGCGAAGCTAATGAGGGAATTCTTGCAAATGTTTGCCGGTACCAAGGTAAAAAGTCATGAATGAATAAATGAAAGAAAGAAAGAAAGAAAGAAAGAAAGAAAGAAAGAAAGAAAGAATGAATAAATAAATAAATAAATAAATAAATAAATACCATCACAGCAGGAGCACCGACCACTGTAACTCGATATTCTGCGAGAGGCGAAGGAAGATACAGTATACTGAAAACCACTGTGTACTGGTCCACTCTTGTAACTGAAATATTACATAATCTGCAACCCAAACCTTTGTCTTTAACACTGACAAAACGCCTGAATTACACAAAACATAGTGAATAAAATCTGTCTGCGTAATCCAAGGAGTTACAGTGCAGGATCAAGGCTTTGAGGCCCGAACCAGGGAAAACTTCCCTCTTACCAGCCTAGGCCTACTAGCATTCGACCTTGCAAGGTCTTACACTTACTCTACAAACTGATGTGTGAATAGAGATTACTGTCTTCATGTCACGATACCATGTCGTTTCATAGGTGGCTACCGACGTTTCGGAAGAATTTGTTACCGCAAACTTCTAGCCATCAGACTGAGACAGAAAGTTCTAATAATGTTGTTTAACATTTCTCTTTATCTGAACACTTATATACATATGCACATGCAGATTCAGGTTCTTACTTTGGTGCTAGTCTGTATTGTCTTCGAATGTCGCTGCTTTCGTTTTTGTTCTGCGTGGGTAGAAGCACTGCGATGGACCAGTTCCACATCTGAGGCGTTACATCGAGCGTCTAACAGACTAATCAAGTGGAAACATCTGCACTGTGAACTGATATTCATAAAAGGGAAACTGAATGATCAAAAAGGAAGGAAAGAGGAGAAGGCGATTGAGGGAAGAATTAAGGAATAAAGGACTGAAGGAAGAAAGAAAAACAAAGCAGAGACAAATAAAAAACAAAATAAAAAACAAAACAAATAAAAGAGAAAGAAATACAGCCAAAGATGTATTTGAACAACGTAGAACTGTACACAAATTGCAGTATTAAGTAATATAACGACGTTTACACTTGCATTTATTTATTTATTTGTATTTTACCCAACAACGCTGTCAGTAGATCTGATTAAAGCGTACAGTGATATTACGACAGTGAAATATAAAAAGGAAATTACGTGGGAAACGACAGTAACCTAATGCAAGGTACTAACATAACATTTTCCGGAGGGAGTGGGGAAACTCACGATGTCCCCGCCGAGATTCCAGCCGGAAACCTCCCGAATACAAGTCAGGGGCATTACCATATAAACCAGCATGGAAGCTTCAGAGGTTTATAGCTTCAAACGCACGAAACAATAGCCTACCCGCTGCTTTAACCACATATACAGTTCCACAGCTTCCATCCTTAACTGGTCCATCACGCAAACCAGCTGTGACTTGTGCCTACCTGTTGCTCTTTTCTGGGCGTGCCCTGTCTACATTCTGCCTGCAGTAATAATGGCTGAACTCGTGAACATCCATATGGCTTGTATGCTCGCTTTATAACACAAGAATGTCGTCCCTATTTAAAACTGCTACTTACGCCACTCTTCCGTGAATTATGAAGATAAACAAGTTTATATACGCAGAATCACAATTAAAAATACTATACCGTGGCTTGACGTAGGCAGCTGTGTAACCGTATCGACACTGAGGTGATTACATCTGTACGTACAGTTGTAAATAACTCCATGGAATAGGTCGTTATTGTGTATGTGTTTTATTCAACGACGGTATAATTTGCAAACATAATAGGTCTACAGTGTCGGCGGTAGATTAATGCAATATGAATATGGAGTATTGGTGGAATGACATTGACAGGGTAAAACCAGAGTGTTCGGCGACAAACCTGTCCCAGTGCCACTTTCTCCACCACAAATCCCACATGGACAGGCCCGGGACCAAACCCGGGCGTCCGCAGTGAGACAAACGAAATAGCTGTATGGCTAACCAAGAAATTCCCATGTTTTATGGAAGCTGAAATCTCATTACGGTGTTTGAAAACCGTCAACTCTACCCTGGGGTGTAATGCCGTGTAGTTTGGGCGACAGATGCGGACGTTTTTGAGCAGTCTGTGTCCTCTGTCTGCATGGAATACCAAACTAACAAGCGTCACCCCATATAACGGCAGGTTTCGAAGTAGTCTTCATATAATGGCGTCTTATTTCTCTGAGACTTCGCTTTATCCTTTGGCAGAAAATGTGCAACCTTAGCTTCCACCTGACTGCTATTCAGAAAGCAGTTTCAAAGAGGTTTCGCTCCAGGCTGGTGGTAAACACGATACGCTCTGTGTTGCTTAGCAACATAAAAAGATTTATTTACGTCATCTTTTTTATTGTTGCTTGACGTTCCACTCTGTCTAGCAACTTACTCTACAAATTAACTACAACTTCATGGTACAGAGGTTTTCTTGTAGGATACACCCTGCAAGTACTTAGCAGGTCAATAACTTCCATGTTCTGACCGAAACCAAAATTCTACCAGCATGTTCACTAAAGTCAACTATTGGACTTTGTTTCGAAGCTGACACCGGATTATTGTAGTCTAACAGACAATGTATATTTACTGAAGTTTCGGAGGAACCTGCTGCCTTCAGGGTAGAGGATTCCAGCTTCCTTTATCCTGAATATGGAAGCAGAAGTTTCTTCCGGAAACTTTTGGTATCTGTCTCTACCAGGCTACAAAAAGTCAGAGCTCAGACGTCAGTAATTTTATCTATTTTATTTTATTTCTTGTTTTGCATAAAAACCTGTCATATAAAAGCAGAAAATATAACACAACGTGCGTGTTGGAATCAAGACGAAGGACCCTAGGGATATTACGCCCTGTCGAAGGGTGAACAGTTACAGACGTTTTGAAGCATCGTTGTGCCTTCATTTGGAGGGTCAAGCAGTCTGAGAATTTGGACTGTATATACTCGTGCAGGAAACATGGCCCTCAATGCGAAATTTTTCGATGTGTCCTCATCCTTGGCTGAAGACGTGTTGAAATCGAACGATGAAGTTTTGTACTAGAGTTTGCAGACTTTCTGCGGACACTGGAAACAACTTTCCGCGTACTGCCTCGTGTGCGAGGGTTAGTGTTGAACACTTTATCACAGAGAGATATCCCCACAGGGAAAAGACACACAGGTTTGAATCCTGTGACAAAGGTTTGATGAATAAAACATCAGCCAGTAGGCCTATACTGCAGCCAGATGACAGGCAGAAGCTGGTCCATTGGTGCGTGGTGGCACGCTCGGTGGAGCAGATGGTGGGGGTCACTGGGGCGACAACATGTGCCAACCAAGCCTCTTGATTCACGGACGAAGTGAAAAGAAAGAACGGGACTTTGGAAACATCGAGTAAAAGTTTTCAACGAAAGCAACAATGAGGCTCGGAGAAGTGGGGGTCAATGTATGACAGATAGTAACAGTATTTAGAGCGTGTAGTGCCGTTGCATCTGATATATAGCCGGTTTTAACTTTTTCTTTTCATTCCCTTTTCATTGGATGCGACTGTGTCTGTACGGTACAGCAATAATACGATGCTTGAGGCGGTGAAGGCGATGATCTGGTCTCCTGGTACGTGACACCGTGTATTTTAGTGCACCACCAACATTGCGAAGCGATCTACAGCCTCCATGTTCAGGGCAGAAAAAGCATACAGCATGTTTCATCGAGATCTTGGAAAGTATCTAGGAAATTACATGGTATCACATCCACAAACAAACGTAATATTGATCTAATAGTCCCATTTATTTTATGATTCACAGGATACAGGCACATTTTCAAAGATTTCACATGTACAAAAATCTAAAAAGAGTATCACATCTTATTCGTACAGGCCTCAAGTTTTACTTGTTAGGGAAGCCGCCGTTTCGAAAATTGGCCATGTAACCTGCTAATCTCAGGACTCCTTCGGTTTCTTTTTAATTTTTCAAGGCTATTTAAATGGAAAATTAGCCTAAATACGAAGGTAACCACTTCCTTTGCGTTGCTTACATGTCAAAGACTATTCGTAATCACGTTTTCATCTATCCGTCGATGTTTTATAATTTCTGGGCCGACACAGAGTTTTGAAATACGCCTAAACAAAGAAATGGAAAGAAGCATAGAAGCTTTAGTGAGATTTCAAGTCGTTAAAGATTTAAGTCTTTTGAGGTGTTACGCCATGCAGAATTGTAAACAGTGAGTAACGTTTGGAAGGCACTACTATTCTACGAAACGTAGACAGTATTTCCCATTCGAATGGACATAACCTCCCAGAAGATTTAAATTTTCATGACAGCTTTTGTTATGCAGTGTCTGTTCAGTTCTTATTCTAACGATGATCTCTCATTTCCTTCCGAAATATTTCACGTAGAGTGATTAATTTGGAAATAAAAGCACTGCAATTTGTTGTATGCTTATGGCATTCTTGTTAGTTTTGTTATGGAAAAGGTAAAAACTTGTCTTTAATTCTCAAGAGATGGCAGGAGAATTTACTTTGACTCATCATATATACCAGGGCTGGCCATCTTCCATCCACACGAGGACCACATAATTCCTAAGGTCTCGCCCGAGGGCCGCCCCTGTGTACACATATATCGAAAAGAAAGATTCGTTTACTGTGTGCTGCCTTACAAGTGGTGAGTTACAGTCCCTAAACATTATCTATGCTGACAATAGTTGCCACATTATGTTCTGTAGACCTATTACATTAGGTCTGTTAAACTGTATTATTGAAAATACTTGGGCGATGAGGGCCGCAAATACTTTCCTCGAGGGCCGCATGCTGGGCAGCCCTGATACAAATCACCAAACATGTCCAGAGTAAAAGTAAGATGTAATTCTAAGTAAGAAATCTCGCTCCTGGTACTGAAAACATTAACCGTTAAGCAGTGTGGCGTAGTGGCAGTTTTAAATATTTAAGCAGTAAGATGTAGTTTAGAATCGGAAGTAGGCAAAGCTACAGTTTGTGTCAGTTTTCAGACACTGCAAGTAGTCAGCCGTTGTTCATAAGTCATACTGCAGTTAAAATTACAGTTCTACTCTACGCAGGCTCCACAATCGCATTAACCCTCCATCCAGGATTTAACCTAGGCCTTTTTGTTTTTAGCTGGACCATAAAACCAAATTTTATCCTGGTAGTGAATGGGCACTGTTAAAATGTTAATACAAATTAAATTTTCAATTGCTGAATATCTTAAACCCAACCTACGTAAAACCTGTTTTATATAACCATATACGGAAAAACACAAGCAGCGCATTTATATGGAGACTACTCCTGAAAGGTGAAGGTCATAGGTCAGCACTGAAAATAAATTTGTGCAGCGAAGCTTTCAACATTACGTAAGAGTCAGTACTTACTCCTAGTCGTTAAACTTAACTTCCTCTGTAAACAGCCACGTGTCGATCAGAAAGATGAAGCCTACAACTTAAAGCCCGAGGATGTGAAAAATGTGCTACTTGGTCAGGGCTACCGTACGGTGAGAAATGAGGGTAAAGCAGTGGTGGAATGGACACTAGCAGGAAAAAGCTGATGAAACTTTGAAGAAATCCTGCTCCAGTGCCACTTCATCCCTCACGAAACCCATGTGAAGCAAATACGTCATTATATAAACTACATAATATATACACCTACACACGTTGCAAAGCGGACGGAGGACAGAATGGTCAAATGTCATAAATGCAGGAATGTGTTAAAAATAAGCAACAGCGAAAGAGTTAATATGCGCTATATTTGTTAACTACTCAATCCTTAATCTTTGGACATGCCTTATCGTGCCAAACTCCTACACACATTTACATAATTCTAGTACCTGCTGCACCTGCGGCCGAGCGCTTGCTGGGATTGCGGGTTCGAATCCCACCGGAGGCATGGATGCTTGTCTCTTGTGAATGTTTGAGTGTTGTCAGGTAGAGGTCTCTGCGACGGACTGGTCACTCGTCCAGAGGATTCCTACCGAGTGTGGTGTGCCTGAGTGTGATCTAGAAACCTCCAAAAGGAGGCAGCCTAAGCCCCATTTGGGCTGTTGCGCCAGAGGGAAGTTAAAGTACCTGCCGCTACACTTAAATGTTACTAATAAGACACATCTAGACCCTCATAACAGTTCACTAAATTCAGGTTTGTGAAATAAATTAACAAGTCATTACGGTGGCAAGTGACTGGAAGCGCGACTACGAGATTCAGTACATTGACTGCCATGAAGAGCAGCGACGTCTCTTCATTGCTGTCGCGACGGTCGTCACTATCTCCTGCAGGATCTTTACGCCGTTGTCAAGGTGGTCACTGGTGCTTCTTACAGACTCTTTGATGCCACAGCGATCACCGGCCACTCTTGCAGATTCTGTACATTGTTGCCATGGCGCACATCGATGTGTCCTGCAGACACTTTGTCCAGTTGACACAGCGGTCATCGTTGTCTCCTGCAGTCTCCTTGCTACCATAACAGTAAGTGGTTTCTCCCGTAGAACACTTACATCTCTGTCACAACTGTCACAGGTGACTTACAGACTGCCACGCCATTCATCTGTGTCTACTGCAGAAGATTTGCTGCCAGAGCTGTCGCCGGTGACGCCTGCAGATTCTATACACTGCCGCCAAATAACTGTCAGTGTCGCTGCAGGTTATGTGGAATGCTTCCACCCGGTCGTCTGCGTCTCCTGCAGACTTTCTGCTGCCACAGCCGTCAGCGGTACTTCCTGCAGCTGTTTTGTTACTGCCATAGCACTCAGCACTGTATCCCGCAGGCTCTTTACACTGCTGCCACAGCACTCCTCGACGGACTCTGTAGTCACATTACCTACCTGCCACAGCGGTCGTCCTTGCCCCCCCCTCAGTCTCGAAGCTGCTACTAAGGTTTCGTCTGCAGGCTGTTTACTGCGCTGTCACGGAAGAAACCTTTGGTCTCCAACTACTCTTCGGCTATGTTGTCACCCCAACGCCGTTAAGTGCACTGGTTGTGTGCAAGGTTTAAGAGAGTGTGTCTGCTATGGCTCAAGGGTGATGAGGCAATCTTCAGAATCTGTGATAGTACAAAATAGTGTAAAAAGAGCCTATGTTGGAACACGATTTCATGGGGAAAAATATAAAATATGACGACGGTAGTCAACGTGTTAAAATGCCCTCGACGGACGAGACCGTATAAAACCATCATTCTACGCTATCTGAAAAGCGAAACTAGAGCTTACAGTCCTTGCACGAAATTCACCCGCCTGTATGTGGATAAATGAATGACTGACTGACTGACTTTTTTTGTAGAAAAGAGCGCAAATCGTGAGTACAGGTACAACTTCCTGTGTTACTACTGGGTAGGTGATAGGGCCCAATCACCTTTCACGAGTAATATTGACTGAAATCCATCGGGAGGCGAGATGTATTTTGAAGACGTAATAGTTCTTATTTCTATACTGTTATGCTATTACTAAAACTTGCGTATGAAATTTTTGGTCGGGAAGTATGAAGAAAAAATATTTCTTTGAAGACCTGGGCATAGATGGGAGGCAAAAGTAGCAAGTTAGGAAATGTTCTCAGAACGCAGCATTTCTGGCACGTTCGCTCTCTTATTATCCTTATTATTCTTATTACTCGTATTATCCTATAATTTTCCACTGTGACGCAAGGTACAATACACGCTTAAAAACAACATACTTAGAATATATTCACGTGCAATTTTAAGCAGCCAAAATGATTAAATTTTCAGATTCGCTTCGGTAAAGAACAGTGGATTGTTACCTAAATAAAAATGATGGCAAAATAAACTAAAGTTCACCGCTTTATAACAACCTTTGTGTCTCCTATGTATACGTGCTTAAGGGAGAAAATACCTGCCAGAAGAGTCAGCGCGTAGAATTTCTGTACGTCCAGGTTACGGTTTACTGAATAATGACAGCATGTTTATACCAACGTTTCAGAGGAACATGTTGCCTAAATCTTCAGGATGGAAAATGGAGGCAGAATGTTCCTCCGAATAGTTTGTAACCACCTACCAGAAAACACGGGGTCACAAGCTAGTAGACCACAATCTCAACACCCAAAGCCTTGGAAATCTGAAAAATCATATAACATTACACGTTTCATTATGAAGAATAAAATGAACTGTGGGGTTTGTCAGCACAATATTTTATGTCTAACAGTAGGATCACTTGTAAGTTTTCGACGCAAAGAGTAGGCAAAGTTAAATTAATTATTTCGCAGAAGTCAAAGGAAAAATGAATAAAGGTCCGCAACGAATGAACACGGGATAAAAACACGTTTCAGAGCAAAAACAGAAAAAATATTTAATGCACTCACTTATAAACATAATTTACAAAAACAGACACACTCGAATATGTACGCGCAAGAAGTAGAGTATCCGTATAAATACATTTGTGACACATTTGCGCTTTAATGTGATTTCGTTACGATGGATTGGACAAAGCTCAAGGTAGCGTAAGAAATAACAGTGATAAAAAGAGTGACCTGAATTAACAGAAATAATGCTTTGACGTGCCACGTAATTAGCTGTCCGAGGTCTGTCCCTTACTCTCTCCCTCAGCTTGCGACAGAAGGGAATGTAGACATTCTAGCGTTTGGCATAGACTATAGACCTTAGTGGCGGCTGCTTTTAATAGTCTTATACAGAATGACTCAAAATTTCCACGTATAATTATGATGCAATTAAGCTGCTCTTCTCACAGGCGTAACTTGATTAATAACGTGTTTTAGAAGGCAATTCTTACGATAGCCGTGATCAATCCAGTTAGCTTTCCTTCTTTCTATTGTCCGTAGGATATTCCTCTCCTCCTTGATTCTTTTCTGACGCGATCGGTCCAACTGATCTTCCCCTTTCCTCTCCAGCACCACATTTCAAGACTTTACAGGTATTTCTGATCTACTTTGCGAAGTGTCCAACTTCTTACCGTACATCTTTCCAGGACACCAAAGAGTGATTAGTGTTGCTGCTGCCTGAGGACTACGAGAGTCGACCGTGCTATTATTTACTCATTGTAGGAAATTAAAAAGTAGGACATTTGACTGCAGTGGTATAATGCTCGTACCAAGTTTCGTAAAAATTAGTTAAATGTGTCAAAAGATAATATGGGGATACAACAGACATACTCACTGATCTTGTGAGTCTGCATTTTTCTGCTTAAGACAGAAAAGCAGACAAAAAAGGCATGCACTCTTCTGGGCCCGTTAATCGGTGTCCATAGTCAGTAATTGGGGAAAATGTGAAATAAAAGACGGGAAATACAAAGATACCGCGATTATCGATATTGTTTAATGGTATTTTTATTTACGTTGCGCCTCTCACAGTACTCCATGCGTTTACTTAACGACGGAAGTCTTCATTTATGGTGTCGCTAAAATAACAGTCATCGTTATCGGCAAAGTAAAGGGCCTTCGTGTTCGTAATTTTCGACCAATCAAAGCACTCCAAAGTATTGTGCTTGGTACAGACCAATTGCAGCGCTCTTAAGTCACGTTCAGAATCCACATTTCTCACATTACACATCAAGACTCTTACGGTATTATCTGTTAGGCAAAGGGAAGGATCTTTTGTCAGTTTACTGTATTATTTACGTATGTGAGTAAGAAAAAGTAAGAAATTTGAGATTGTCCCTATCCACACCATGAAAGCATATAGGGGGAGCACATTTATAGCTTCACTCATTTAATTTGGCGTTGGATGGAGATGGGTGGTCAGGATCACGCCCCAGCCTCTTTACCCGCGGGGACTAAACCCGGTACCCGTTGAACAGGAAGCTGGATAGGCCCCAGAAGCGGTCTGGACATTTTGGAGAAGAGAAAAATATCTTGCTTCTGCCAGAATTCGCATAGCGGATCGTCAACCCGTAGCCTAGTCTCTGTACCGATGACGCCCAACACATGTTAGCAAAAATATTAATTTGCTCACGTTATACTCTCAAATACTGTCCTGTAGTGTAAGGCGTGCTTTTCCGTGAAGAAGTTCAACTTCTGATGGCGTTAGAACAGTTTAAGTCTTTTCCAGCATGCATTTCATACAATTGATTCAGGCTAATTTCATTTTACGATTGCTTTTAGGCGTATTCGCATAGCCGTGAAAGGCTCCTATTACCATTATCATGTCCGTCCGTCCGTCTGTCCACATGTATCAGCGCGGCTCCCACTGGATGGATTTGATAGTGGGTGCTTTTATGAAAATCTGTCGAGAAATTCCAAATTTTGTTAAAATCGGGCCAAAATATCGGTCACTTTACATAACTACCTAATTACGTTTTATTGTTGCCGCTGACATTAAATCGCCATAAAAGCGCTGTCTTCTCACGAAACGGTAGCCGAATGTTAGATTAACCGAGGAGGTATAAACTTTACGCGAACGCACCACAATGTTATATTATACGTGCATTGCCTATTTTATTGTGGGACTCATTACGATCTTCAATCGATGCACTACTGTATAATCGTAGGAAATATTTCCCCTGCCCCTGCGTCAACCATCGCCTATCTTACATTAAGGACTACCTGATAGAATTCTCTTACGCTCGGCACTGAAGTCCAACTACACAGCCATGCGACAAAAACCTCAGACGCAGACCTGCCTATGTTGATGTGGATTGAAGTAAAACATGTTTACAAAGCAAACTTCTTACAGCTTCTAGAATGAAAGTTAACTTTAAAGTAGAACATGAACAATATTTACTGTGTACTTGGCGAGTGATTAACCGTGGTGATCAATAATATCTTAGGTGGCAGCTACTTAGCAGATACATTAAACCCACGTAGTACCTGAAGACCGAAAGTGGCATCGGTGCATTTCAAGCTTCCTCTGTGTTCACATATACAGGTACTGTGTTCTGATTAGATGCCATACTGGAAATTAAATTCATGAAGAACCCGTGGCAAGAACGAAACGAAGAACTATTCGTTATTTTTCACTTCACAAGTCACTTCGCATCGACTGTGCAGCAACCTTGCTTCGTATGAGGGAGTTTGCGTGTTTAAATCCCGTCCAGGTGAACGGTTATATTCCTATGTATGTGTATATATATACAATTAGCTCTTTCTTGGGTTTCCTGAGTTCCTTCAGAAAAATGCAGGGGTATTACCCCAAATAGGACTGAGACGATCGGTTACTTCAGCATTCTTTCCATTTCCCTTGTTGTCCCATTATGCGACAATATAAAGGCTGGTGCAAATGTCACTTGACAGTAGAGTCAAAACGTTAATTGGAATTTACCGAAACATTCGCTGCCATCGCGTAACAACCCCTAGTGGGCAAGGGCCTCCTCATTATCGAGGATTCACGATCATACTCAGACACACTACACTCGGTATGACACCTCTGGATGAGTGATCAGACCGACGCAGAGACCTCTACCTGACAACACATAACATTCACAGGAGACAGATATACATGCCGCCGGAGGGATTCAAACCCACAATCCCAGCAATCGAGCGACGGCAGACCCACGCCTCAGGCCGCGTGGCCACTGGGATCGACCTTACAGACACACTACCTTGACTTATTGACTACCTGAAATGTTCGAAGTGTCTCCCTCCTACATTGACATATTGTCTAAGTCGTTCAGGAACGCTTGCACGTACTGTCTCAAAAAGCTGCCTATTGTCATTAATGTCACTGAAAGCGTCTTCGATGTAAAGCGTCAGTTCTTCAAGCATTGTTGGCTTTATGGCAGAAATCTAATTCTTTTACAACCCCCAATCTCCAGAAGAAGAACCATAGGGAGAAATTATCGTCCCTGAAAGGTCGCAAACGAGAAGAAGACGACGAAATTGTTGAATGTACAGCCTTTGTCTTGTTAAAACATCGAATGTCAAGTAACCTTTGCCCCACTCTGTGTAATAAGCCACTGAAGACTTCGTTACATAAAGTGTATATATACACACACACACACACTTAAAAAACAGGCTGCTGTTTTGAAGTGTTTTGGGTGGGTTTCTTTTCTTTATTCTCATACGGTGGGGGTGAGAGTATGTCTATGTGGAACTGTGCCCATTATCGGGGTTATTCACGATTACCCGCTTGATAGACTGGGGGAAGGATAACTGACAAGTGAAAACCGATGTGGTCGGAAAAAGTCCAGGACTCTGTGGTGAGAAGTCAGTGACTAAACGACTAAGCTACGGCACGTGCGTAACTCCAGATGATTGAATTCACAGCAGCTGAACGCGGAAATCCGTGGACATAGACTGCTCAGGCAGGTGAGAAACGCAACATTTGAATTGTTCATAAACCAGAGTCTTGGTCACGAACCTCGAAACCAAGATGGTGCACACTGTTACTTCACAAGCTCCACCCGTCTTGCGGAACGTAACAGTAGTACCCAGAACACAAGCTCATATTGAGTGTTTGCTTTTCTTCTTAGCATGATTTCAGCGACTTATCAGAACACGCAATATCCGTCCACAGAACTTCAGTTAAAGGCTAATTCCCTGCCATGCCGTGTCGCTACAAGTTTAGATTGTGTCGTTCCCATATGACTTACACAGGGCAACCGTGTTCAATTCACACATGCCATGCTGTGCCCATGCTGCGTCCATGTCGTGCTCAGACCACACCGCTTCGAAAGCGAATTCTCAAGGTCACGGCACAGCACGGCATGGGCGCGTCAGGGCACGTGTGAATTAACCCTTTAAAGACGAAGCGTATCTGTTTTACATAAGGACTCAGTGCGTACCGCGCTGTAAACTCTCCACCTCGGTTATAAAAACCGGTCTCTTAATGTTTTATAAGGCAAAAGTTGCTGTTTGTTCTGAGATCCACACAAAACACATAAACGCAATGTGGGCACCACGTAGAATTTTTTAATGTTAAACCTGGTGGTACGTAAAGTTACCGCTAGGCTTTAAAAGGTTAACATCGGCCGTCTCTCGACGGCCTGTGGGCGACCTGCCTAAGTTCGCCTTCTTGTGGCTATCAAGCGGACATTCACGAAAGCTGTTATCCAGAATGCTCCTGCCTTTTGTGATGTGTTTAATCTGTTCTGATGATGATGGAGACAGCAGATTATACGGATTATACATTTTTATGAATTAGTCTTGAAATTAAAGCCAGCCTTTCTTCTGTCGTCATGCTACGTCTCCATCGTGTGTTCTTCTTTTGTCTGTGGGCAACAACTGTTGCAAGTTTTCAAATTTCTAAATACCCATTATAAATGTTTGAAAAATTTTTGCCCTTCATTTTTCATATGTCCAAACTGAATGTGAAATTCTCCTTTCTCTTCGCTTGCTCGAGACACGTTATGAATCCAGTATTTTCGTTCAGGGGCGCAACCGGGGGGGGGGGGGGGGCTGCTGGGCGGCCGCCCCACAAAAACCAAAA
>BLKM01000679.1:149578-224653 GCA_013340265.1 Coptotermes formosanus | reverse complement strand
GGGCTGCTGGGCTGCAGCCCCACAAACACCAAAAACAGAAATTTAAAATCAGGCTTTGTAGATATCATGTTATCAAATCTTTTCAGTGATTTCCCTTCAGCCGAAATCAACCACTGAAATCGGCTGATGACTAGTAAATTAGAACTTTGAAAAATACACGTAAGTTAATAAAATTAAAAAAACAAGAACATAGGACACTGTGATTGAGTCATGGAACATGTAGTTATATTCGCATGTATATAAATGCAGATGCAAACGGCGTACTTACAACATGATATTATACATAATTTTTAAAACCAAACATAAATTATATATAGACTCAGAGTCATCCCCCCTCCCCCCAAGGGAAATTCTGAGTGCGGACCTGGTTTCGTTGTTCCCTCTTTTCTTCTTCTGAAAGAAGATAAAGCCCACATACGATTACCACATCCTCCTCACAGCTATCCATGATGAAGACTGTCAAGAGTGGTAGCAACAGACTTCAAACGATGTTCCCTTAAGCCGATCGGATTTTTCCGGCTACCACGCGGACTTTCACGAAGGACACGGCACGGCAGGGGCGCAGCACGGCATGGGCGCGGCATGAGCACAGCATGGTATGTGTGAATTAGCCTTAAAAGTGTGAATGTTTCACAAAGGGGTCATCCGGATATTCCAGTGTTTGATGATGTGTTTCACTCTAAGGAAAGAAGATGGAGTGAACAGACTTCAGTAAGTGTTGAGAATATCTGGACTTTAGAAAATATGATTTCAATTTACGCAGTCGAGGCTTCGTAATGTGTAACATTCGGCTATCAAAGGAAGGAAGACGACGGAACGTGCAGTGCAACCTTAATGCGGAAGATAAGTGTAAAAAATTTGGAAATCTGAAGAAAATTAGGAAAAGAAGATATAGAGTGAAGTATAATATTAGAGTGGATACTACTGGGGAAGGATATGCTGTTTTGGGTTAGATTAAATTACTTCCGGATAGCGCCCACTGGCAGTTCTCCGTACACATGATAATTGACTTCAATTAATTAACAAGTTCAACAGATTCAACATAATTGGATGGCGTTTCAGCATTTAATCTGTCATCTGTAGACCCATGTATTTATGCAATGGATTAGACAGTGAAAATGCACATTCTTTTACTTCAGTGGGCCACTTCATCGTGTGGCAAAGAAGTTATTGAATCTTTGGGATAACTACAGCCGTGGATTTAACATCTGTCAAGCATTTTTAAAATGTGTTATATTAGAACGCTATCAGTTGCTAAGATTTTACACCGTCGGATGGTGAGTGAACACGTGTGGAGCCTTGGTAGTATCATGACCGCGGAAACCCATTATACAGGGCGATTCACGACTTGTGGACATTAGTGCAGGAGGTGATTTCCTAGGTCTTTGTGATCAAAAAAGCTCATATAAATACGTGTCCGATTTTGGACGGTTACGGAGTTATGACCGCTTGAAACTTAGAATAGAGGGTAACGATTATTGACAATAAAAGGAACAAAATAATAACCCAGCATAATACATGATACATTTAAAGTATAAACGGAACGTTAACTTCGTGAAATTGTCTTTAATTTGAAATGATCTGTGCTTAAAGCTGGTTTTCGAAAATGCTACCGCCGGCCGCAACACAGGCTGCCGCTCGGTTGTGAACTGCGCGAGTTGCTCGTTGCAGCTTCCGCCGACTGTTTCTGCTGCGGTCTGCGGCATCCAAAATGCGACCAAGCAACGCATCTCGCGTTCCCACCTTCACACTGTAAACCAGTTCCTTCATCCATCCCCATACGCAATAATCCAGTAGGCTTAAATCTGGAGACCTGGCTGGCCAATTGTGGGGACCGCCACGTCCGATCCATCGCCCAGGGAAACGATAGTTCGGGAAATATCTAACTTCACGTGAAAAATGAGGAGGAGCTCCGTCATGTTGGAAGTACATACGACCTCGTTTATTCAAAGGCACATCCTTCAAAAGTCGGGGCAATTCGTCCTGCAGAAATCGGAGGTACGCCTCTCCTGTAAGACGACTTTCCAAGATGAAACGACCAATCAGCTGATCGCCCAGAACTACACACCACACATTGACACTAAAACGTAGTTGAAAGTTGCTCTCCACAGTGGCGTGGGGATTCTCATCTGCCCACACATGAGAGTTGTGCGTATTATTGACACAGTCGCGATTGAATTGCGCGTCAGTAAACAGGATGTAACGATGCAACTGCCAACTGCCGACTGCCACTGAGCCACTTGCAAAATTCCAGCCTCTGAGCAAAACCAACAGGTCCGAGATGTTGCACTCGCTGCACGTGGTATGGATACATGCCCTCTGCATACAGTGTTCTCCACACTCTCGTCTGGGAAGCACGAAGACGTTTTGCAATTCTTCGCGTACTCGCACGTGGACTGCTCTGTACCATCTGGACAATGCCTTCTTCATCGACGCTTTGATTAACATGACGCTCGGCTGCAATGCGCACGCCGGCAAGTGTACCGGTATCTCGCAATGTCTGGTAAACTCGAGTAAACACTCTTCGGGTTGGCATTCTACGGTTCGGAAAACGTCGCTGATAATCAGCTGATTATCAGCGAATTACCGTCACAAAAACCGTAGACATAAATCATATCTGCATACTCTGCAGCTGAAAATGTAAATGGCATCGTGAACGCTAACAGACGCACCGAGATGAGAATATGTACGGGACTCACAGGCACTCTACAGTGTGTCGCTTCTACCGCCCACGCCTTTAGGAAACTATCGCCATACTGTTCCGAACATTAGCAGCCGGCACAGTTAGTCATGTAAGTGATAAGGGTTCTTGAACACGTAGTAGTTGCTGAGTCATTCAGTATACATTGGCCAGGCGAATACCCACCCACCCCACCTTCCCCGCATTCCTTACATACCTTCCAAGTGTCGACATACGGGAACTTGACTGCAGCTGAGTGGGCGAGTCAGGTGGGAAAAATAATGCTCGCAACCCAAACGATAAGCCACCAAGTTGACTCCATCACCCGCCAGGGGGTTCTGCAAGACGCGGTTCACACGATGACGTGCACGGGAATTAAAAAATGCCCGCAACTCCGTAACCGTCCAAAATCGGACACATGTTTATTTGAACTTTTTTGATCACAAAGAGCTAGGAAATCACCTCCTGCAGTAACGTCCACAAGTCGTGAATCAGCCTGTATTTCCAATGGCGCAACAGCCCCTAGTGGGCCAGGGCCTCGTCATTATTGAGGCTTCACGAGTACACTCAGCCACACCACACTCTGTACGGCTCCTCCGGACGAGTGATTAGCCCAGCGTAGTGACTTCTACCTGTCAACACACAACACTCACAAGAGACAGACATCCATGTTCCCGGCGGGATTCGAATCCGCAATCCCAGCAAGCGAGCGGCCGCAGACCCACGCCTTAGACCGCATAGCCACTGGGATCGGAAACCCGATTTACTCGGAGAAAACCCTGCCTCGGTGTCAATTTGTCCACCACCAATCCCTTACAGAATAATCTGGGATCCAGCACGGGTCTCCGCCTTGACAGGCCGGCCAGTGAACGCCTGAGCAATGGCACGGCCTTCAGCTAAGCAACTGTAGTAGTATTTTATTTATTGAATACGTGCTGCTGCTTTGTGGTCATGATCTTAGTTAATCCTTTGAAAACTAAACAGTACGTGAAATGGAAAGTAGTGGGAGACATCGGGGAGACTTTATTTGGGGAGAAGGAGGGCGGAAAAGAAAATCACTTTAGTAGAAGTCTTCCAAGCTGGGCCAGCTCGCCCTTATTTTATGACTAATACGAAAATGAGGACTTTAAAATGGTGAGAAATAGGGGATTGGGAGAAGGACCGCGGAATTTTTTATTTACTCTTTGATATTAACATAATTTATGAGGCTAGTCGGGTGGTTCAAATGGCGAAACTGAACACAATAACAAATGAAAGTATGGATCATACCTAACAGAGAAAACACAACATATCAATTATTAAGTTAATTCCCACCGCCGCAGAAGCCTGAAATCACGCAACATTTTTATGTTAAACCTGATGGAATATACGATTACCACCGGCCATTATAGGGTTAAGAAAGCGTGAAAAATACGACACAAGGGAGCCTACCTTACAACAAGCCACAATTGACCCCTCCGTCAGTCTTACAAATTCATCATTCATAACCCTCCCATAATCCACACTATACGATTTGAAGACGTCAAATCGAATTTAAATAAAACAACACATCAATAAACCATAAGAAGTTGATGTAAGTAGCTTAGGGATTTGAAGCAAGGGCTGCCCACTTAAGATCAGGAGCTTCAATAAAAAGGTAAGGAGACGGATTTTTTTAAACTCCCAGAAGGATGATTTAGGATCCAGCACATTCACTTGTTTGTATATCCTTAAGAAAAGTCTAGCATCAACCTATATGGCGACGGAATTCGATACCATTCCCACGAGGGAAATAAAATGAAACCCACGCACTGGTTTAGTCTGCGGAATAGAATGGACCAGTGAAATCCTGTTTACATAAGCTGCTTCCATCTTCCTACGCTTGTTTGCATTTTAACCCGCCTGACCACGACTGGCATACTTCTAAAACGAAACTGACGTAGCGGTCTGTCTGGATTTCAGAGTATTATCAAATTACATCAATTCTGTCTCCGTCCGTGTCATACATTTTATGCAGAAAATAACCAAATTTTTATGCCACGCCCAAGAAGAATTGTCTGAAGTGAACATATAATTGAGATGCCTTGTAAAACCTGCTGTCAGTAATGGGATTAACTTACAACAGTTCCTGTAATCAAACCATCTTCCGCTTTCTTATTTATTACTCAAGTTTCACGACTGTGTTCAACAAATGACCCAGCCACTGCAGCCTGCCTTGAGTCTGCTACATCTGTTCCACAACCCAACGCTCAGTAACCTCGGCGTCTCACCACGCCCTGTCATTTACATTTCTACACCACTTTTATACACATTTCTCTTTCTTCTTTGCGTATTACACGTACCTACACATTCATTTCCTTAGATTAATATCCCTAATAAGCATTTTCAATTCTCCTTTACGTGCTACACTCCCTTATATTAATATCCCTAATAAGCATTTTCAGTTTTCCTTTACGTGCTACACTCCCTTAGATTAATAACCCTAATAAGCATTTTCAATTCTCCTTTACGTGCTACACTCCCTTAGATTAGTATCCCTAATAAGCATTTTCAATTCTCCTTTACGTGCTACATTCCCTTAGATTAATATCCCTAACAAGCATTTTCGATTCTCCTTTACGTGCTACATTCTCTTAGATTTAATCAGTCAAACAAGCATTTACGTTACTCTCATGCACGCCGTTTTAACCCTACTTATAAAATTTTCTTGCAAATCCGTGGCTTTAGTCTTGGTTGTTGATTTGTCTTATTATACATCTGTCAGGTCGGTTAGGATCCTGAAGACATTTTGCAAATTATCAGTTCTTAAGCACCAAAATACGGCCTTGTTCAGGAACGCTGATTTGAATTGCAGTCTTTCGAAAACGCGCTATTAAATCCTTCCCATCACTGAATTAAGCCACGCCAATGTAATGTTTGCCAGTTTTATTTGTTGAGTTCCGCCGTGTTCTCATATACCAAGTGAATATAATTCAACGTCCTTTTAAACACAACTGATTTTAATATTACTTTATGTATATAGGGCAATAATAAAGTATACATGTTTCGGCTTGATGAGAACTGTATTAAAACCAGTACCTAATGCGAGTTGTTGTTAACGTATTAATACCTTCATTATACACGTAAATTCAGTACCACATTCTTAAAGCCAAAACTTGTTAGAGTTATATTTCGCATCATATTTACAAATTCTGTACTTTGACTTGAAAATAGTTTTTCAACCCGAAATGTGTAGCCTTTACTATGTAACTCTGTAGCCATAAGACGGTCATAAAATCATTTGTGCTTGAAAGGACATTGGAATTTGTTCATGTGGTGTACCGCTTATATTTTAATACCTAACTAAATGGAAAAAATTATACAATAGCTTTGTCTTTCAGTATAAGCAAACGTGAAGGCTTAGCTACAAATCTATCTTCATTTTATACCCTACTGAGGGCATAATTTAGGGCCCAGCTACGATAAAAGCTGTACACCACTTAAAATGTCATTAGGCGTGCCTGCGTTATTAACTGCTACAAAATAAAGCGCTATTATGGAACATCGATTGAACCACTGAAGGAGCAGACTTCTTCTGAATTTACACAATGAAACAATTAAATATGTCAGATGGACTTTTTCCATTTACCCATTACACTGCGAGTGGCTCGTGTGTCAGCATATGGAGAAATAATTTGTAAAATGTAATTTTTGAAGTAAATTTCATATCCATATTTCTGTATTAATATTATATTTATATGGCATTACTAGTGTGGCACGAGGTGGCGCAGTTGGTTGAGGCACTTCGCTACAAGCCGGAAGGTCGCGGGTTCCGCTCCCGATGGAGTCATTGGAATTTTCATTGACTTAATCCTTCTGGTCGCACTATAGCCCTGGAATCGACTCAGCCGCTAACAGAAATGAATACCAGGACTAGTTACTGGGGGTAAAGGCGGCCGGTGCGTATGGCTGACAACCTTACCACCTTCATGTGCCGACAGTTTGGAAATGTGGGAGCCTCAATCTCCCGGAGCCCTAAGGGCCTGTCCCGCCTCTGTAGGGATACTCTTAGCTTTATATTACATTATATTACAACTACAAACAATTCTTGTTGCAAGACTATAATGTCCTGTCGTGTCACATGCATGTCTGTGTGGACAGCTTTACGATTAAACCGTTATAATTCGGTTAAGTAACAATGTTTCATGCACAAATTGTATGCACACTTATAATCTGCATCCACACACATTTTACACGCACAGTACCTTACTCAAGTTGATCTTGTAAGAAACTGCACGTGAGGGAGCAACTCAGTTCAACTGGTTCAGGATACGGATATTGTCAACATGGCCCTGAAATTTCAGATTTCATAAAAGACGGAAAAATTAAACAGCTGAAATAGTGTCAGCTTCTTACGAAGGACTGTTCTCCTTGGAATTAATTATTATAAAGTTTACAAGAGGCCACAATTTTAGACATGGAATTTTGTTAAGAAACCGTCCTGAAGTTCCACATAGTACAGAAGAGAAATTGTGTGGGTCATTATCAGTGACGTTTACGGGACTCCGGAGAGAGAGATATTGCAAGAAAGTAGTTCCAAGTTAGGAACTCCATAACACAGGGCTAAGTCCAAACTTCGGCGGCAAGAACAACATAACATTTACGACTAAACTAAAAAAGTGCCTCAAAATTCTATTTGTTCCTTACAATAAAGGAACTTGGTAGATCAAGTAAAGAGGAGTCTTGAAGAAGAGATGACAGAAGACTATAAATTACTCTTTAAGTTTCCAGCTTCGGTCCCGAATACAAATGAAGATACAAAATAACTTATCCTTTTTCAAGCGAGCACAAATTTTACAAAAATCTGACAACCACTTAAAAATCCCACGCACCAGAACGGTGACGTAAAGCACGTTCAATACTGAGAACCCACTAACATCAGGCGCCACAGTACAAAATTTAGTCGCCCAGGCGACCTGACGCCCGGGATTTGTGCACCCCTGAGCTTTATATTGCTGGCTTAATACATCCTCTTTCATTGGGTTTATTGTTAAAGGAGCACAAGTACATATTCTTCGCCGGGGTACGGTTGATTTCCTTGTCAATATCACAGCATACAGGACGGCACAAAAGTCTTTTGACGAGCCACGTTTAACATGTTTCTTTTAGTGTCAAGTGACTTTTGCCCCACTCTATATAGCAGCAAAAATTTTTAAGAAGGCGTAGAAATCAAACGGTAGCACTAAAATTTAATAATATTGTTTAAAAAAGGAACAGACCGAGAATGAGAGCCTAAATCGCATTTAAAGACTCCGGTGTAACAGAAACACACCGTCTAACAGTTTCTGCTACCCTACGTATTGCAAAGATTACGGGCTAAATTTCATATTATCTTTGGGTGTTCTCTATTAGGTACGCGGCAGGAAAGGGAAAACAAAACAGATTTTCACATGTTACATTAGAAAACATCAAATAGGGTGATGCCATTAACGATGTAAAGCTCAGAATTAATTACATTTACCACCTGATACAAGATTAAGATATTCTGCATTTTCCCACGCAGTGCATGCTATGTGTTTTTATGAGGTGTATTATTTAACGACGATGTCTTAAGGTTACGTAGCGTCGGCGAGAGACGACTGAATGACTTCGGAGCACTGGTGGAATGATAATGACAGGGGAACACCGAACTACTCGGAGGAAACACTGTCCCACTGCTACTTCGTTCTCCACGAATCTCACGTGGAAAGGCATGGGGTCGAGTCCGGAAATCCGAGGTGACGAACCGGCACATAACCACCTGTGCCGTTGAACGGCCTCGTGCGTCTTATGTTTCTCAACATAATTACCTATCATTTCCCTAAACAACATCAACTGATTAGTATTTATGTGTTCACTGTGGGGCATAAACCGAATTTGATGCCTAATTTAGATGAATGTCTATTTTCGAACGTCAGTTGGCCTACAAAATTGCCTTTCTCCTAAAGGCGTAGACGCGTAACGCCTTCTTCCAATCTTTAACCCCCAAGTTAGCCACTGTCTTATTCTTTCAATCAGTACATTTTGAATATTCCCAGCTATCCCTCAACAGTTTTCTTGCCTTATATTCTCAACATGTCATTCATTTCCCATATCCTCCCCCTTCTAAAAATGTTAAGCTTTAGTCAGCTTTACTATCTGTCTATAACGACTCGCTATCAACTCCTGCGGGTACTTGAACTACAAACGGCGAAGTTAGTTCAGCGGTGGTACGCGAAGCAGTAACAGGTCCGGCGATGGACGGGTAGATAGATACGTAGATAGACAGATAAATGGATAGATTGACGGATGTAAGAATGGACGGATACAATAATGATGCTGATATAGAAGTTAAGTAGTCCATGTGCTCCACCATGCCAGGAGTACGGAGAGTGGACTCACAGCTCCATGCATTTCTAAGTTCATCACTAGATGCAGGTCAGTGGTCGGATCCGAGCCCTGGCAGGTTTACCTCCGGAGGACGGGCTAACTGTGAACCTTTTTTTTTTGTTACTATTTATTAACAGTTAGCATTGAAAATGTGACGTGGTGGATCCCAGAGTCGATCTGGAACCGGTGGCGGAAAGAAAAATCGCGGCTTCTTGCGGGAGTACAGTTTTGGTTGTTCAGTTTATAGTGATACAGTCATCACGGCTTCTGATAGATAAGAACAAAAATATGCACAGTCGAGCAAGTGTTTGACAATATTCAAAACTTAAGACGAAATGAATTAACGCCTGCTTTAGTTAATCCTTACTTCATCCAACCACTGGCCCTCCCACTGACTTAGCTGAGTGCTGCATTAATATAAATACATAGAAGGCCCTGGAGATTTCTTCAACGAGACGTGTAATTACTTTAAACAAAAGACGTAACGAGAAGTGAAACGGAACAGGTAAATGAGGCTTAACAACTTTTGAAGTGCGGTTTCTTCTTTTTCACACCATATCTCCCCCATCTTTGATCTGCAAGACCAGATCATTTGGAACAAATTAAGCAGAGTGATAAAACTTAATACAATTATTCTGCCCCAGTGTACAGTGCGTTTCTTAATTTTAACATCGCTTACAGAGCAAAATGAAGAAAAAGTCTGTTTTAGGAATCAGTAATTCTTGAGGTATGTAATATTTTTATACACACAGTTCTACCGGACTACTTACTAATTTAATATTAAATTTAATATCAAAATAATCTCGTTCCATGCGAGTTAGAAAAGTGAGATTTCACTTATGCATGTTCATCTAATCTAGACCAATTTTACCATCCACTCCGAGGGTCATAAATACTGCTGATTTCCTTCGACCACTTAACCCTTTAAAGACGAAGCGTGTCTGTTTTATATAAGGACTCAGTGCGTACCGCGCTGTAAACACTCTCCACTTCGGTTATAAAAACCAATCTCTTAATGTTTTATAAGGCAAAAGTTTCTGTTTGTTCTGAGATCCGTACAAAACACATAAACGCAATGTGGGCACCACATAGAATTTTTTAATGCTAAACCTGGTCGTATGTAAAGTTACCGCTAGGCTTTAAAAGGTTAAATCCCTTCTCCACCACCTCAGTCACTTGTTTTTACAACTACTTCAACGGATTACAGTGATTCTTCACGTTTGAGTCTCCTCAGCCATACTCCTTCCATACAGTTCAAAAATTGTTTCATCATGTCACCCACTCATTCGTTTAGCAAATAATGTGTTGTGCTGTCGGTGAGTGTTAATTTTGTGGTATTTCATTGTTGTTAATGTAAGTGTAAAAAAGAGATAGGGTACGTTTCTTGATGTTTGAGAGCGACAGAAAAAGAAAAGTAGTGATGTGTATATGCACATTAGTTTTGAGTAATGCAGATTGTCTTTAGAACGTAACTGCCACAAAAAATGAGGCGTACCTGTATCCTGTTTCTTCCCGTGTTGAGATTTAGTTCAACTACATATTCTTTCCGGTTTTATATCACATTCCTTTCGTATTACACAGGCCTGCTCAATTGATATGAATTCTTCCCTTCCGCAGTTCATATTTATCTTCTTTCTGCACTCTTTATTAACTGGATTAACCATCTGGAGCACTAAACTGACAATACAGCGCGAACGGTAATTAAGAAGAAGTTATATATACACACACGTACGTGTATTTTTCTGTCTGCAATCACAACTGACGTTGTACGTAAACTCTACAACAGGAATTTAATATATTAGTATGTGCACCCAAGGGACGCGGAAATTCAAAGCGACAAGTTATCGGAAGTATGATGTTCATTTAGCCTCAAAACAATTTGCACATTTTTTCAAAATTTTTTACTGGGAAGGGGACACAGGAACCCGCAGATACGACATAATAAAAGCAAATGTGACATAAGCCTGTTTTACGGCGTCAGGTCGGTGTGAACGTGATCTTGACCCACAAGTATTCACACCCCTCAACGGCTCCCAACTGTCTTTGTTACGTGGCCGGATAATTTAAGTGACGCGTCAGTGTCAATGCCCGAATAAGACGCTTCATGCATTGTAAAGTGTATACGTTTGTCCAGGAGTTACGGTCAGTTGGGACGATACCGAATTCCGTGGTTCCTGTTTTGAGCAGAAAAGAAGTGCGTTATGAAATCAAAAGAATAAATTGTGGGAATGTCTGCTATTATTCAGTTCTTCAAACTTTAACTCTATGTATTTTAACAAGGCGCTCTGGACAGGACACATAAAGCCTTCTTTCCTGCTAAAGATATTGCTACTCCTATAAAAGTACTATTATTCAGTAAATTGAATTGAAGTGCATTGTACTATCCGCTCCAATTCAGGGACACTATTCGCGGCACATTCAGGTATTTCAAAACTTTCTTACAACACCTGCCATGGACCCTATCAGTTACCTTCCATTCTCCATCTAGTCCACACACTTCTGCCCCATACAACAATCTCGACTCGCACGTCATCTGATAAAGACACTCTAAAATCCAAACCTTCATACCCTTTTTCCTGATTAAGAACTTATCGAATGATATCAAAGTCTGGTAACTTTCGACTTCAGCCAGACCTGGGTCCCTCCCAACCTTAAGTACTATCAAGAGCAATACAAAGAGAGAAGAAGCATTCACTACCTCCAATTCTTACCATATATAAACCAGCATTTACTTTTCTTTAAATTTCTTCGCCTCTTAAATTAGGTCTAATATATTCGACCTTTTTAGTTATATTTAATAACTGACGCTGTTCGCCGAACACCACTGAAGTTATGAAATCAAAGAGGATGAAGCGCGCGGAACGTGTAGTACATTTGGTAAAAATGAAAAAGGCGTAGAAAATTTTGGTTTGAAAACCTGAAAGCCAAAGACCACGTGTAGATGGGAAGAAGGAAATATTAACCTTTTAAAGCCTAGCGGTAACTTTACATACCACCAGGTTTAACATTAAAAAATTCTACGTGGTGCCCACATTGCGTTTATGTGTTTTGTACGGATCTCAGAACAAACAGCAACTTTTGCCTTATAAAACATTAAGAGACTGGTTTTTATAACCGAAGTGGAGAGTGTTTACAGCGCGGTACGCACTGAGTCCTTATATAAAACAGATACGCTTCGTCTTTAAAGGGTTAATACAGACGTTCAAGAAATAAGGTACAAGTGTTTGGGCTGTATTCAGCTGCCTCAGGAAAGAATTCGGTATTGGAAGCTTGTGTACACGGTATGGGAACTCCCGCTTCAGTATAAGGCGGGAAAACTCCGGGCCAGCGGAGCAAGCGTCAAACAATTAGACACATGCATTGGTTATGCGTGGGTTATATGACAAAGCAACTTAGAATGTGGCAGCCCGGGTTTCGATACTTTGGTGGGGCAGGTGTATTCTCTTTGCCACCACGCCCAGATTAGAGGGGGGACCACCCATTCACCATCATTTAGTTCCTTAATGCCTGCACATATCTAGCCCAGCTAAGACAGACCTTTCTCTTTTCTGTATGACGAGCGCCCCTGAATTTCCCGGGATAACTCAGTTCCAGGAATCGTTTTGCAAGATTCCTAAACTAAAAGTTCTGATCCGTTTGGAGGAACCTCCTATGGAGAAAATCTAAGTAGAAGGGAGATTTATTAAGACTAGCATTATTGGTTACAATGTTAACTTTTTAAAATATAGTATTTAATATGTAACCATCTGCCTCAATCCTAAATAACTCTGCATTAAGCTCAAAGAATGTATTTATACGTTTCTTTAAATAAAAAGTGATTATTCCCTAAAGATTATTGACCGGTTGACCATTACTTTGGAGCGTATTCTGTGAGGTAGGAACTAAATTTTTAATAATTTGTTAAATGAATTTCATGCTTAGGTCGCGTGAGATCAGTTATGGAAAGAGCAGCAATTGGAACAAGTTTTCCCCGAGTACATAATTTTTCCCCTTGTCAGCTATCATTCCACCATTGCTCCATACTAATTTTTGTCTTAATATTAGTCTGATCAGAAGAAAAGGCAGGTGAATTTTGTGAACCCTGAATTTAAGGAATTTTCTTTCTAATAAGGGCAGCAATAAAGAGGAAATTATTTCCACCTTTCTTTAGGTGCTTCCAAAGGGTAAATATAATTAAGCAACCACCCAGGAACCCGGCGACCGTGCAACCCCAAGTCACAGGCATGTCTTCTTGACGGTACCGTAATGCCCATAGGAGGCGAAATTAAAGGCCGCAAGTTTCCTTCATGTTATTCATTTTTTATTTGCGGCACAATTTCGCTTGGATAAACATACGGTAAAGTTTCCTCTGTGACTAACCCTTACTGTAAGGAGGTAATTATCTTTATTGAAGTAAACTAAAACCCGACAAATGCTTTCCAACCGGCTTAACAGAGCACAAAGTACTAAGATACACAGACACGTAAAACAGTACTTCAAGTGTGCGTGACAGGTCAGTAACACGTGTAATTAAAACAGTGAAAGCTTCAATACTAAGACGCCTGTTTAGAACAAGCAAAATGCACCCCAGCAAAAAGTTACCACCTTTCAAGTCGGAAGGTGCTAAAGGGATTAAGAGACAAAGGGTATAAAGTGACTAGATGACAAAGAACGAGAGCTACCACATCTTGGTGTCGCGGATGCAAGGCACGATGTCTGGTTAATGAGGAGGTCAAGGCCTTGAAAGGGGTTGTAATCCCACAGAAAAATTTGAGTTGCAGAATTGAGTCTTCTGGGGCGTTATTCCGTGTTGACAAGTAAATAATTATCCACGCTTCATGTCCAGCAGTCCAACAAGTTCTTAGACTGCTGGACATGAAAATGGAGACATGATGATCCTCCAAAACTTCCATAAATAGTTAAGAGTCGAAACGGCGTAACATCCCGCAAGACTTGCGTCGGTCACTGTTGTGAGAACCTGAAGTTCCGCAACTGTCTGTCCTTGTGTGTGTGTGTGTGTGTGTGTGTGTGTGTGTGTGTGTGTGTGTGTGTGTGGATGTGTGGGTGGCTGGGTGGGTGTTAAATGTAGTTTGTTACACTGAGGGAAGACAAGTTAATTGCAAGAGTTAAAAAAAAGCTCAGGAAAAGGCATAGACTTAACAAGAACGAAGCAAGAGATTGTATTACATTACTTGACGAGGAATTCCGTGACGTCTTTTCTCTTCTGGAACGTTGTGTGGCGTAGGCTGGTAGCTGTTACTGACGTTTCGGGAAAACATATCGGTCTCATCTTCAAGTCTCAAGGGACGGCTTGACCACTGAATATGAGACAAATGTGCTGTCCCGAAACGTCGGTAACCAACAATCAACTAATACCGCGCAACATTCCACAAGAGCGAAGATCTCAAGTAGGACTACACCATGATGGAAGATAAATCTCGACGTACTTCATGTTTTGTAAGGGTCAATAATGTTGCTGGGATAGTAAAATTTGGAAAAATGCTATTTGACACACAAGGGAGACGTAAGAAATTCATAAAGAAGTTCTGCTGGAAAATGCGTTACAAAAGGTCCTATTGATAGACCAAGGATTTGAGAGTAAAATATATGGTACGAAGGCGTGAGGTGGACGACACCAGTGTCAAATTCGAGAAGACTAAAAGCTTCAGGAATTCTGCTGTCAGGGGCGCACCCAAAGGGGGAGGGCTGCCCCAAAACCGAAATTTAAAAACACAGATTTTGTACATATTATGACATCAAAAGTTTTACATGATTCCCCCTTCAGCCGAAATCAGCCACTGAAATCGGTTGATGACTGGTACATTAGAATTTTGAAAAATAAATTAATAAAATTAAAAAACAAGAAGATAGGACACTGTGATTGAGTCATGGAACACTCATATTCTTATGTATATACATGCAGTTGCAAACAGTGTTATGTTATAGTTCCGACATGATTTTTATAACGTAATTTTTAAAATGAAACATAAATTATATATAGCCTCAGGGTCAGCCTCCGACCCCCACCCCCTTAAAAATTCTGGTTGCGCACCTGACTGCCGTAGAAACTAACATCTCGCGCAGTGAACCAGAATACCGTCCAACAGGGGGTTTATCATATTAGCGGGTTGAACCTTCCATTTCTGCTACCAGAGATTGAAAATTCTTTATTATGTAGCCTTATTAATTTGTTGCCGGCAGAGCATTAGTCGCTATAGTGACTAGGCTAAAGGCTGGCAAAAGCAGGAAAATGTGGTTCGACCCCCTGTAGAAGCTACGGATTTTTATCTCCTCCAAAGCATCCAGTGTGAAGCTGACCACTCACTTCAATCTAGTGCCAAGGTTAAGAATGAGTGGAATCATACCTCCATTCCCCTACACACCTTCGTGGCATGCAGAGGGACAACTTTGTCTTCTGTTTATATATTTGTTACTTTCTTCCCTTGAGCCAGATTGCCAAGTACTTTGGCGTGTTCCATTGTTGCTGGATACAAACGCGACACGCACTCCCGCCTCTGTAACGGTGCGTGCTGGCAAGCAACCTGACCCTGTCCCTGCATGCATGTGACCCTTCCTGCAACACTTTCTCTTTCTTCTATCCGGTTTGCCATGGGAACATCTTGCCCTTTCATGTACATATAAACCTGAATCGATTAGATTTCTCTTAATCATTTTTGATTGCCTGATTCCTGCATTAATGCAAATCGCAAAAGCTTTCCTTTTTGTCTCCGCTTAAGTGTAATGTGGGACAAAACTACTCCATCGTCCAGAGCACTCCTTTGGAATCTGGTTCTGTAGCTAGACTAGTCAATAAATTCGCTTTTGTGGGACCCACATTTTTAATACCGCAAACCATGGAAGACGAGATAAGAAATGGAAACAAAACCTTAGTCAGAAACGCTGAAGGAAACAGAAACCTTGGAAAAGGTAAGGATAGATGCCAGGGTTATACTGAAGTGAATCTTAAATACATAGGGTGCGAAATTGTGAACCGCGCTCATGTAACTCAGAATACAGGCTACGAAGTACGGGAAAATTTTGAGTAGCTGAGCAACCATTAGATTCTGAAAAACAAATCACTATAAAATTAGACTGGTTTTTATGCTGTTCTCACGACAGTCCGTAACTAACCTCTGTTGTCAGC
This sequence comes from Coptotermes formosanus, assembly GCA_013340265.1. Lineage (NCBI taxonomy): Eukaryota > Metazoa > Arthropoda > Insecta > Blattodea > Rhinotermitidae > Coptotermes > Coptotermes formosanus. Next base: position 208,484 of record BLKM01000679.1, on the reverse strand, counting down.
TATTTGCACATCAGTATTAATCTGTGTATAATTACTCTATACATGTCCCAGCATTGGCCTTTAGAGACTGGAGAAAAAATAAAGAGACGTTTATAGGACTTGGAAAATAATTTGAATTGCCCATTTAAATGAAAACTTCTATGTTACGATTTCCTGAAGGATGATATGGAATGAAAGTTCTATGGTATGGTAAGTTTTTGAGCTTACCATTTCCACCTGCGAGCAGAAGCAAGAGAAATGAAAAGAAATTTGGGTTTACCTACACCAGCAAGAATGTTACCTTCTCCAGGGACCAGTTTTAATCAAATCGAGAATCCTAGACAACAGAGCTTCAAAGCGCCCTTTCAGTGCTCAGATTACGGCTATTTCGACGTCTGCACACTAAAAAACTTTTAGTGTGGCTCTTGATATTAAGTAGGCCTGATGAGGGCCTGATTGAAAGGCCGAAACCAGTAACCTACAGAGTTGTAAAATTCTGTTGTGCATGACGGTGTTCTGAAATATACACATATTTTCTCAGAGTTAGTTTTAATTTATATTACCTGCCACATACTTATTGAATTTTGTAATAAATGGAAAGAAACGTTGAAGAAAGTGGTCGTGGTCTATTTTAGGTCACCTTGGTAACTGTCTGCAGGTTTGAGAAGCAGTCTGTGTAAGGAGTCCTAAAAGAAACTCCAAACTTCTGAATTATGAATTGTATATATTAACTCTAACTCTTCTCCTTTGAGATCAGCAGGACTGTGACTAGAGTAAGTTCCAAAAAAAGTGTACGACGTAATTTCTTTCGTCGCCGTCAGCGCGGCGCGTATCGAATGATGTTAGGTGGCCTTCATAGACATAAAAGGCTGGGAACACGCGCATAAGTAGCACGTTATAATGCTTTATGATTTTTCAATACAAATTCCTTCTCTTAAAGACGAACACCTCTCAGGATAAAAACTGTATCTATAGAAGATGCAGTTGATGTGTGCGATGCTGCAACGAGCGTGAACAGATGTTGCTACTTTTAGTTTCACGATATAAAACAGAAGGCTGAAACTGAATAAAGGGAAAATCTTCACAAACTTTTACACATTGAAACGAGAAAGGTAAAGATGAGAATTGAAAGAAAACGATGAAAGATGAAAAGATGAAAGAGAAATTTATAAGACCACACATGCGTTGTTGGTAAGGTGTTAAAAAAGTAAAACGACATATGAGTATATTAAAAGAAACACTGTAAGTTGTGTAATGACGTATCGACTGTCGACTTTATTTACTCTTATTCATCCCAGGAAAATATGCAACAGTGGGAGTTATGGTAAGCTTAAGTACAAAATGAAAGGCAGAACACTAAATAAGTTATAGGACGCAGAAGGAAGAAATGGAGAGAGCTGAGAGAGTAAATGAAGAATATGCTGAAAATGGACATGAAGTGCGGGAAGGAGACATCATACAAACAGGAAAGAGTAAAGAGTGATAGTAAGGAGTAGTCAGAAAGCTAAAGAAACAAAAAGAAAAACAAGCAGAAAGATAAAAGAATACAGGTAGAAAGAAAAAGGAACAATGAGAAGAAAGGAAGGAAGTTTCAAAGCGAGAGAAACAGAAAGAGAAACAAGAATTGAAGCCACACATAAATTCAGGACACAGACAGATATGCCAGTCGACTTAGGAAAGATAATAATAACAACCAATATATTGACAAATGAGGCATTTAGACCGAGGTATGGACAGCACTGATGAAATGATATTGACAGCGACAGAGTACTCAGAGAGAAACGTGTCCCAATGCCACTTTCCCACCACAAATTCTGATTTAATTGTCATGGAAGCGAGCACGGGTCTTTGCGATAAGAAACTGGCAGCTGATCAGCCTTAGCTAAGACACGTCCTGGCCTAACCCAATAAGCATTGTTTTTGTATGAGTTGCTAATTTTAAAACACGGCATATCACTTTCCCTAAGAATCTCTACGCAGTCATTCTTACATAACGCTGTGTTCGCGTTCCGTGAAAGCACAGTTCAGCGACTAAATCTATTATTATTACCACTATTATTGTATTTGCTATTGACGAAAAAATAGTGACGTAATTGTTCACGCATTGTAATCTTCAGTTTCTTTCTAACTTGCTCAGAAGAAAGATTCAGATCTGATCTCAAAGAAAATGCACGGTCTGCATTGTACAAACCTGTGGCTTATGTGGAAATAACTGTTGTTTACTGCGAGAGTCATATGAAAACCGTGAACAAACGGCATGGTAAAGACACAGTTTTTGAATGTTGAGACAAGTGGCACATACATACATACATATACATACACACATACATACATACATACACATACATACATACATATACATACACACATACATACATACACATACATACATATACATACATACACATACATACATATACATACATACATACATATACATACACACACATACTTATACATACATACATATGCATACACACATAGTACATACATACATATACATACACACACATACATACATACATACATACACATACATACATACATACATACATACATATACATACACACACATACATACATATACATACATACACATACATACATACATACATACACACACATACATACATATACATACATACACATACATACATACATATACATATACATACATACATACATATACATACACACACATACTTATACATACATACATATGCATACACACATAGTACATACATACATATACATACATACATACACACATACATATACATACATACATACATACATACATATACATACATACATACATACATACATACACACACACACACATACATATACATACATACATACACACATACATATACATACATACATACATACATATACATACATACATATACATACATACATACATACACACATACATACATATACATACATACATATGCATACATACATACATACATACATACATACATACATACATAATACATACACACACACATACATACACACACAGTCACCACTGTGATTTACAAGGTTATTAAATGGGCCGCATTCGCCACGCCACGCGCTTTCGTAGGACGAATATAGTGGACATTTTAGTTTGTAAGGTAAAGGTGCACCCTATAACAGGCCCTGAGGGCCCAAGAGGGGGAGTAGAGGTATAGCTCTACCCGTTCGTGAGCCTCGGCACGAGGAGGGGAAGGGGTGGCTAGCCCCACACCCCCGGCCGCTTTACCCCCGGGAAAGAGACCCGGTACCCATTGTACAGGAGGCTGGGTGGGCCCCAGGGCCGGTCTGGACGGCTGCGGAAAATCTTGCCCCCGCCGCGATTCGATCCCCGGACCGTCCAGCCCGTAACGAGTCGCTATACCTACTACGCTTTCCCGGCCTTCATTTTAGTTTGTACGTCACTCTACTGCGCATGTGCCATTACGTTGTAATAGGGGTATGCGAGAAGTCTGAATACATTACTTCTGTGTTAGGTAACTTCGAAGGTGTTTTTGGACGTAAGCGAACAGGAAGACATGGCGAGATCTTGTATCATATGAAGGAAGTACTTGAAATAAGACCAAGGAATATCATGAACCTTAAATGTTGTTGTTAATTTCTTTGCACTAACACGACACTTTCACTTTTAAAAACAGTTTTCACAATGAACACCCTCTGTTTTGTGCTGAAGAATACTGTCTTTTGCATCTAATGCTGCAAAAACTAAACCCCCAAAATTACTCAATCCAAGCTTACCAATACCAGAAAATAACAGTCTGACACACGAAAACAAAACTCCAAAAATTAAAACGTTGGTCCTAGGTCAAGATCCTATATATATCTATGAGAGAGGTCTGTACGGTAATAAACAAGTGCTTCGCCACCGCAGGCAAAGAAAACGTGAACGTACTTCAGGTCACTGCTCCCTCCTTCTAAGGAGTCTGTATTACAGATGAGATCTAACACGCAGACTGGTGTCACACACCTGCTTAGACGACACATGCACTTAGATATTACGACTTCCGTACTATACTAGTACTTGACTACTTCCACTGAGCACAGCCCTTCCTGAGAAGCTACTAGTCTGTCGCTCTCTCTCTTTCTGTATTGGTCAGTAAATTTTCTGTCTTCTACGGAACCAAAGTTTCATTACTGTAGTGCTACTTTTATCATAATAAAAACGCACTACAGATTAAAAAAACTTAGGAAACGTACGTACATCTTCTTTCCCTTTAGTGTAGATACCTTAATTTATTTAAAAGGTAAAACTCTCTGACCTAACGGTTTGTTTAATTTCGCTCTATATTTGTCCGAAACATTTTTCGTTCAGAAAAATATTTAACGTGTTCCGTTCGAGATGGGCGCAAAAAAAGTCTCCATGTAAATGTCGGTTATTTTTTTTTATTATTTTAACCGAAATTTGCAAGTGGCCGCAAAATTTAGTAACCCTCCACATCAGACTTTATTAAATCGCTACAACCGTTCTTCAATTATTAGATATACAGCACGAATATAACTAGCGCAATTTTCCCACAATTCAACGCAAAAGCGCTGAAAATCGATAATGAGAGCCAAACAGCAATAATTAGCACTGATCATCTCGTCTTTTTCATCGGTGTCCGTGGGCACGGCCTTGAAAGCGCGATGTCTGTGGCTTCATTAACCCTTTAAAGACGAAGCGCATCTGTTTTATATAAGGACTCAGTGCGTACCGCGCTGTAAACACTCTCCACTTCGGTTATAAAAACCAATCTCTTAATGTTTTATAAGGCAAAAGTTGCTGTTTGTTCTGAGATCCGTACAAAACACATAAACGCAATGTGGGCACCACGTAGAATTTTTTAATCTTAAACCGGGTAGTACGTAAAGTTACCGCTAGGCTTTAAAATGTTAAAGACGAAGCGTATCTGTTTTATATAAGGACTCAGTGCGTACCGCACTGTAAACACTCTCCACTTCGGTTATAAAAACCAGTCTCTTAGTGTTTTATAAGGCAAAAGCTGCTGTTTGTTCTGAGATCCGTACAAAACACAAACGCAATGTGGGCACCACGTAGAATTTTTTAATGTTAAACCTGGTGGTATGTAAAGTTACCGCTAGGCTTTAAAATGTTAAAGACGAAGCGTATCTGTTTTATATAAGGACTCAGTGCGTACCGCGCTGTAAACACTCTCCACTTCGGTTATAAAAACCAGTCTCTTAGTGTTTTATAAGGCAAAAGCTGCTGTTTGTTCTGAGATCCGTACAAAACACATAAACGCAATGTGGGCACCACGTAGAATTTTTTAATGTTAAACCTGGTGGTATGTAAAGTTACCGCTAGGCTTTAAAAGGTTAAGGTCGTCGCCTTATGGGATGTGATGCCTTTTATTCCGGTGAATAGTTAACACTTTTTCCAACAAAAATCTGCTGTTCCCATTTTCAGTTTAATCTAGCTGAAATAGGGAGGAAGTAGTAACTCAAAATTACGGGATTCAGTCAAGCGAAGATAAATGTCTGTCAGCACAAACTCTCTGGTCAATGAGAGAGTGCCGAATTAAGGTATCCATACTGAGTCGCAGAAATAATTATAATGAAAACCAGACCGCGGTGTTAAAGACGTAAAACTCAATAAAGCTTAAGGACAGATTGCTTCAGAATGCAAGAGTTTGTAATCCTGGAATTCCACAAGTTTTAGAAATACCTGCATGTTTCTTGAAACACGAACCTGGTGTAGACAAGATTGAAAGTTTTCTACTGTGATCTGGGTCATGAGGTCGTGTAGTGTAGTAGGAGTTTACCAATGTTTCGGAAAAACAAACTCTTTCTGTCTTCAGGATACTGTTTATTTTCTTCAGACACATACATGATATGTAATATTCGAGGCTTCCAGAGAGGTGGTATTCTGAGTTATGACGCCGTGCGGTCTGGTAGGTGGGTACCATCGTCTCAGAAACATACTGCTTCTGTTTTCAGGGTTGAAGACGTGGGCAATAAACTTCTCTAGTATATTAGTACCCACCTAGCAGAATATACGATGTCCCCGTAAGATAAGCTGCGACCCTAGCGTCCAACAAAAAAGAATACTGTAGTCTAGGACTGACTCCTTGTAGCGTGGTAAAAATTTAATGACTCATGGAGTAACACGCTGCCCTCATTTTAGGCGCGTTCACAAAATTCGAATACCAACCATTAGTTTCGTCATGTCTGTCCTTCCGCATGGAACGCCTCGGCTCCCAGTGGACGGATTTTCATGAAATTTGATATTTAAGGATTTTTCGAATATCCGTCGGGAAAACACAGGCTTAACTAATTAATCTGCCAAGAATAACGGGTACTCTCCATGAAGATTTATGTATTTTTATGATAACCTCTCGCTGAGTTTTTCATACAATGAGAAATATTTCAGACAAACGTTGTAGAGAAAATCAAAACACACATTTTATGTTCAACAGGGCTTTCCGAAAATCGCGCCGTTTATGAGGTAATGGGAAAAAGATAGCACAGCTAGGCAGGCCACACATGAAAACGTACTGCGGCGCATGCGCTTTGCATGCCGGACAACTAAGGAAAGGACACACACACACACACACACACACACACACACACACACACACACACAAATATGCAATATTTATTGCTTTACCATGGCAAAAATGGTTACGCGAAAGCGCCTCGATGTTACATTATACGTAGATTGCCTGCCTTGTTAGTTTAAAAGAATCGATGTCACGTAGCCCCCACAGAATAGCACTAAGGGATCTTTGACGCCCTCATGTTCGTGACTATGCAGACTATCTCGTGTGCTGAAAATGGAGGCAGTCCGTTCCTCCAAAACACCTGTAAATTTCTAACAAACTACACGTCAGAGCCTCGAAGACAGCACTATTCATAGTCACCGCTGCGAAAACTTCAAATCTCAGTTAACACCCAAATATATCCTAGAATACGTCACAAATTTGCACCACATCACACAAATGAACACACACGTGGGTTTCAAAATTATTCGTGTCATCCATCGTCTGTTGTATTCCTGAACAAAACTGACGTAATCTCTATCACGAATATGAGTGCTCTAGTTGTATTTCTTCGTACGCACAGCATATACATATAACACATGAGCAGACCCAGCAAAAATTCCTTCTCACATCAACAGCCATATGGGTAGAACACAGAAATGTGTTGTTAAATTGGCCTTTGAATTTCAGAAATGAAGACCAACCAAATGCACAATTTTTCACTAGTTTATTACGTTTTATTCTCTATTTTCCCTCCAACATGTTTCGACAAGCTGCCATCTTCAGGGAGGAATGCATCATGAGAACAAAGCGTAATAAATTAGTGAAAAATTGTCCATTTAGTTGGTCTTCCTTTCTGAAATTGATTTTAATGCACGGAGATGAACAATATAATGGCCTTTGAATCTCCATCTTTTATTTACTTGCACCTAATAGCGGGAATTGCCAGTCAGAATGGCCGCCCCGTCTAAGGCGTAGATCTGCAGTCGTTCGCTTGCTGGGATTGTGGGTTCGAATCCCGCCAGGGGCATGGATATCTGTCTCTTGTGAGTGTTGTGTGTTGTCAGGAAGAGGTCTCCGTGTCGGGCCGATCACTCGTCCAGAGGAGTCCTACCGAGTGTGGTGTGTCTGAATGTGAACGTGAAGCCCCGATAATGAGGAGGCCCTGGCCCACTAGGGGCTGCAGCGCCATTGGTTAAAAGAGAGAATACTGGGAATTAAATTTAAACATTTAATCAGTTGTAATTTGGTTTTCAGAAAGACATGTGTCTGCAACACGAACAAAAGAAATAATTAAATCGTAATATTATGTTTCGCTTCGCAGTCATTTCTTCTTCTACCTACTTGTTCACAGTACGTGTACAGTTTTTTTTTACTTGATCACACTCAAACACACATCACAGTTGGTAGGACTCCTCTGGACGAGTGATCAGTCCGTCGCAGAGACCTCTACCTGACAACACAAATACAACAGACAAACATCCCTGCCCCCGGTGGGACTCGAACCCACGATCCCAGCAAGCGCTCGGCCGCAGACGCACGCCTTAGACCGCACGGCCACTGGGATCGGCTTAGTACTCTGTTACCTGTACAAAATGCAAACTGAAATATTTGTGTGTTACTTTACTGTCACTTGAGCGACTATTCCACTCACTACCCTAGACCACTGAACACATAGCGAGCGTGGAGTGTTGACGAATGAAATGGTAGCCACAGCTGACACCAACAATTCTTCTTCTTTCTTGTAAGTCCGCTTTCCAGTAGTAGTACTCTTTTCTTTACAGGGTTCGCTTTTAAATCAGTCACTTTAAGACGCTCAGCTTTTCAGCAGTTCTTAACCGGATCGGCTGACGTACAAAATTCCGTTTCCTTGTCACGCTCAACTTAATCTCGTATCAATATCGATTTCCATTCAGACTCGCCCAAGCGAAGTTTTAATATCCTGATGTGCGAATTTCTTGCAGTCATTCCTCTACGTACATGCCAAGAGGCCACTCAGATTCATACACACTGTGGCTTTCTAGATCAGTGACACAACACCCTGGAGTCAGAAACAGATTTCTTTGGGTCGTGGAAATATTGTGGAAGTTCGAAATGCCACCAACATTCCCAGGGCGGGTTTTACATTTCCCATTGCCAGATTGTTCCCCACAAATCCCACACAGTTTGGCCTGGAATACAAACCGGACCTCTGCAGCGACAGGTCGGCGACTAACCATCTGAACCATGGCAAGACCAAGGGACAGAAGAAATAAATGCAGAAAAAGTGAAAGAAATACATACTTTTTAATTACGTTTGTATGAATCGTGTTTTCGTTTTTACAAACCATCTTGTCGTTAACATTATAAGACCTGCTTATTTTCGCGTAATTTGATCTGAAAGGGATAACATCGTAGTGAAAGAGTTCATAGTGTCACAATGCCTGCTTTCTGGTCGAAAGTCTGTTCTATGCTCAAATATTTACGTTCTCCTTATTTACATTTTCAGATTTCTCTTAATTAACAATACAGTTTCTTTGGTATGGCTATGAAGGAATAGTTTAAAAAGGTCACATCTTTCGAAGCTCGGCCTCCCGGATATGAAGCAAGATTCCCGAACTCTACATCGTAATATGAGATTACAGATTCTGGCGACGGTGTCTATGAACAGGGCTATCCTCTGGCATGTGACACCATGTAGTGGGGTAAAAAGGTAAAGCAGTCCCATTACAGGCCTGGACAGGCCCACAGGGTTCCAGGAGGTCGAGGCTCCCAGATTTCTAGACAATCGGCACATGAAGGTGGTAAGGTTGTCAGCCCTACGCACCGGCCGCGTTTACCCCCCAGGAAATATTCCTGGTACTCATTTCCGTTAGAGGCTGAGTCGACCCCAGGGCCATAGTGCGACCGACAGGATTATGTCAATGACACCATCGGGAATCGAACCCGCGACCTACCGGTTTGTAGCACAGTGCCTCAACCAACTGCGCCACCGCGGCCCCCCCATGTAATGGGGTAGATCAGGTATAGCTATTTTGAAGGAACCTGCGGGCTCAATATTCAGGGTAGTCTTATGCCAGGAGACAACAATTTGCCTATATGGCCATGTCCCATGAATGTACTCGAGGATGATTCACAACCACCGACTTCCTTAAAACGCGTCTCTTCTCCTCTCTTTCATGGGGCCGAGGTAGCGAAGTCGGTACAAAAACTAGGCCGTGGGATGGACAGACCCAACTTCGAATCCCGGGCGGGGCAGGAGATTTTGTCTTCTCCAAACCCGTCGAGACCGACTCACGGGCACACCTAGCCTCTATTCCTATGGGTGACGGGATTCTTTCTCCGTGGTAAAGCAGCCGGAGAGTGACGTTGAACACTCCCTTCCATGTAACGCTGAGGTTGAGAGTGGAGCTATACCTCTACTTCCCCTCTGCTCCTGCATGAAGTGTATGAGAAAACTTTACCTCTTACCACTCGTTCGTAATCTGTAGCTGGGGTTATAACGTCGAACTGTGGGAGGTTAAGGTCGAGTAAACAAAAAAAAAAAATGGCCGGCCTGGTGGGAAGCAAAAAGAAAGAAGCAGAAGAAAGGAGTTCAAGGGCATTGTTCTTAATTGACTCCGAGTAAGTTAAATTGATAACCTCAAGACGGTTAATTGATTGCAGCCATAAACCATACAGCATGACTGCAACCACTGTGAACCCGGGTTGTCTGGCTGACTTTCGATAACCCGCCTTGTGCTTTATTCGGCTTTATTCTCATTAATTTGAATGCATTCTCTACATAAAGCGCAAAAAGTGAAAGCAAATTGTGGATGCCGTCTGAAGGCTCCTTGTGGCGTTTTGAATGAACTTTTACTTCCGTACCATGGCTAAAGTGATTTATTTTGTGACTGCATTCTGTGCGTGCGTGTGTGTCCGTGCACGCGCGCGTAAAATAATTATTACAGTCATAATGAGACAAGAGTAATAATTAATAATGACGACGAAAATACTGATGATGACGATGATAATGGAAGCCGGGATAGTGCAGTCGGTATAATGACTAGCTACGGGCTGGACGGTCCGGGGTTCGAATCCCGGCACGGGCAAGAGATTTTCCTTTTTCCAGACCGTCCAGACAGGCTCTGGAGTCCAATCAGCCTCCTACCCAATGGGTAACGCGGTTCTTCCCTGGGGTAAAACGGCCGGGGTGTGAAGTTGACCAGTCACCTCCGTCTAGTGTCGAGGTTAAGAATGAGTGGTGGTATGTATCTGCTCCTGCTATATGCCTTCAGGGTGTGAACATGGACAAACTTACCTTTTAATGATGATGATGATGATAATAATAATAATTGCGATAATGATGATAATGGTGATGGCACTGGGACACGTTTTGCTTCAGTACTTATGTTTTCCCCTGTCATCATCCTACCAGTGGTCTATATTCATATTAATTCATCTAACATCGGCGCTATGTAGTTTAGGCACTAACAGGGTCGTTAAACAAACCAAAAATAATAACGGCCGCAATGACTACGAAAATTATTACCCTGATAATGATAACAATTCGGTTGAATTCAATTTTCGTCTATTAATGTGCTGAGTAAACAGCCAGATGGTCAATTACAGGAACAGCATAACATACAAACAAAAGTAATGACGACGCCGATGATCATTATGATAATAACGATACGAGCATAACGATACCTGACGACATAAGATGATAAGGTCAAATAAAATTTATCTTCCAAAGAGGTAAAATACACACTTTCGAAACTGAATTTTTGGTCAATGTACTTTTCCATCAGCTATTTGGACAATTTATACATCACCTGTTTTTTATAGTTTATGTTGTGCGGTGAATAAACGTGGAGTTGTCCTCTAGCAACGTCAGCATCTCACTGTTTATGTTATTGTTAGGTCACTGTTTCCCATATGTATTGCACAACAACACAAACTTCCTGCAGTAAAGTTTATAATGTATTAGGCAACACCTCTCAGTTTCGCATTACGTGCAGCCAGTTCATTGCCACGTACCTTACCAACCGGGTCTCCGAAACGTAACCTACAGCAGAGACCTTGGAAACTTACGCAAATTTAGAACCTAACTATAAGCGATTATTCATTCATTCATTCCGAATAAAATTTTATATGCTTTCGCCATTTTCCCATGCATGCTATATTCCCAGCCCCTCTCTCTGTCTCCTTTGTTTCATCATCCTGTCCTGTATTACCGCTTATTCTACTGACTAATGTGGTTAATGAAGAGTCTGCGTCACTTACACTAAGTGATCAACCGTATTTAAAGCACAGAAACAGAAAACCAAAGGCGTGCAAGTCACAACAGTGCTTACGTAAGATCAGTTGTGGCGCTAAGGACCAAATATGAATAAACATGGTTTCAAACAACCAGAGTGCACATAAACTGACTGAATTCTACTAACAATTCACAATCCACATTAACAATCACATAACATGATTGCCTTCCTCCGTCCTCTCTTAGCATATGTTCACTTTTCCTCGGGACAAGGGACGAAAAGTCTCCAGCACATTTTTCCCCATTGCATTTATTTCCGATTTATTCTAAGCCATTTCCTTTGCCTATGTCTTCCAGTACCCCACTGAACCCTCTTTTTCTGGGTCTTCTAACATGTTGCTTCTTTTTAAGTTCATTTTTAATGTTCCTCTCTTTATCCTTGTGCCATCCATTTTTCTTGCATAGCCAAACCACAGTGATTCTTTCTGCTCTAATTCTATTAAAATGTTGAATTCCGTATTTTCCTGTAAACATGTTGAGTTCCACTTTTAGTTTACACGTTTCTTCTAGTTACAGACCATCTTGCTTTCTTCCCAGTTCTTGGATCTGTATAGGTCTATTATTAAACGTAAATATTGATATAAAGCAGAATAAAATTAGAATATTGCATTATAAGTGAATATAAATACAGTCGAACTCGGTTATAACGTCATGGAAGAGACTGAATGTTTTGAGTCGTTATAAACGAGTGTTGTTATAACTGAGGAGTCTAAATGTTGTGGTTAACGTGGTGGAAATAATTGGTAGCACAAAGTATGTGACGCTGTAGACGAGGTGTTGCAACAACCGATGTTGTTATAACCGGGTTCAGCTGTGTTTGCCATTGAGCATCTATTTTCTGTATACTGTCTCTTTTGAGAAATTCAGGTCTAATATACGGTAAGAAACAACCGACACTCATTGTGGTGGAAGTAGATTTCCGCCACGTAAAGTAGTAAGCAAAAGAGTTATAATTATACCAACATAAGCAGGAAGCAACAGCACTTACTGTAGAAGGGACAAAATATGTAGAACAAATCAACAGTTACCACAGCCGTAGTAACACGTCGAAGCGTAATAAAACTCGTAACACGCATTTCCGGTTCCCACATCCCACCGTTAACTATGTTACGCGTCACATCCGGTGTAACACTCACATTGTATCCTTCCAAATGTACTGTTTAGTTGTGACGCGCAACAGGAGCTAATTATGATCACCTTAAGGGACGCACTGTCACATTCTATAAAGATACTGAGATTTTGTGTAAGACAAAAAGGTTAATTTATACAGAATATGGATTTGTTCCTATTATCACAGCACAGGAAACAGCAAACACTATTTATGGCTTCATACTGCGGTCTTCTGCGTTATAATACAGTGTTTTAACTTTTTAGGTGGATGCAAACGTTTCAGAGAAGCATATTGCATCCATCTTCAGAGGTGAAGTGGCTTCAACCTCTAAGATGGAGCCAGCGTTCAATACCAGGAACCCAAAATTATGCAAATGTTCTTCAACATATTTATAAGTTTTTCCACACTTAAAAGTAAGTGCGGTTAATCTTCACTACCTACCATACATTTCAGCTTACGTTAAATCTTCTAATGTACTTTAAAGATGGCATAATTATTGAACAGATCGAGACTGTTACATGGTAAGAAAAAAATACGGCAAAGTGCCATAACCCGGAAGACCATAAGACGAATTTCACCGCTGTGAAGGCCTAGTGTAGAAGAGCAGCAGCTTATACCGGGACAGTGCTAAACACTACATAGGCTGTGTCCGAGTTTTTTTAATAGTAAGCCATACGTCCAGAAATCCACATGTGTGTGTGTGTGTGTGTGTGTGTGTGTGTGTGTGTGTAAGCCTCATAAAGCCTTTACTAATAAAAATGCGACACTACAGCCTGTTATTGCCTAAAAATATGGATCTTTTTATCTGTCATACAAAATCAATCCAACAAACATCTTAATCCGGTTTGAGGTGGTTAGTCCCTATGGACTAATCACGTACTATAGCTAGCCAAAAATTGTTGTAGCTAAAATAACAGTCGGGCAGCATGCTGTTATACCTGGGCTGCATGATATTAAGGCTATGACCAATAGGTAATTATATTTTGTAAAGATACCGCTCAAATCTCGTTTTTAACCTGAGGTGGTGATTCACTTATTAGTTAAGAAACGGAAGTACATAATTTATCTTACTTTTACGGTGTGCTGCGGAGAGGTTCCATGCAAAATGAAGCCTTACAGGTGCCTGTAAAAGAAAGGTATAAAAATAAGGAGTAGTACACCATAATTAGAATGATAAAAAGGGATGTAAAAACAAGAGTCATAAGTACACACACACACATATATATATATGGATAGATGGAAAGCAAGACTAGCTTAGTTGATGAACTGACTAGGCTACTGGCTGGATACCACAGAAATCGTTTTCGATTTTCTCGTCTCCAAAATGCCCAGACTACCTCTGGGGCCCACCTAGCCCCCTATTCAATGAGTGCTTGTGGGTTTTCCTCAGGGATGAAGCGGCTGGGGCATGAACCTGACCACTCACCTCCACCAAATACCGAGGTTAAGAATATGTGGGTCTACAACTCCGCTTCCCACATAACTTCATGGCGTGTATAGAAACAACTTTATTACGGATAGATAAAAAAAAATACAAGAAGAAAAGCTGAACCCTGTGAACATTTAACAAAACTACCTTCAAAAGAACCAGTCTTATAACTACATCACGGTAAACACAGAAAGACATGAGAATATCTAATATTAAGTGAGATGTCCAAAATACATGCAGGTAAACTGCGAGCAATAATAATATCAGTGAACAGAATTCCCTTTAAAATTTAGTAAAATATACTCAACCACAGTAGCAAATTTCGCTTCTCTCCAATTTGCACCAAGAGAATAAATTCCACGTCAATCCCCTTTAAGAATTCTCTAATAGATGCATGGGTGAGTATTAATCTATCGCGGCTTATTTAAAAAATACTGCAATATTTGCGTGAAAGAACAGACGACAGCCACTGAAAGATGTCATCAGGATAATTAGCCTCTCGACCGAGATACAGAATTTGAAGTAGGCTTTGTAACCACCAGATAGGGATGGTCGGTACAGTAGGCTTGTAACCACCACACAGTGATGGTCGGTACAGTAGGCTTGTAACCACCACACAGTGATGGTCGGTACAATAGGCCTCTAACAACCACACAGTGATGGTCGGTACAATAGGCCTGTAACAACCACACAGTGATGGTCGGTATAATAGGCCTCTAATAACCACACAGTGATGGTCGGTAGAATAGGCCTCTAACAACCACACAGTGATGGTCGGTATAATAGGCCTGTAACAACCACACAGTGATGGTCGGTATAATAGGCCTGTAACAACCACACAGTGATGGTCGGTATAATAGGCCTGTAACAACCACACAGTGATGGTCGGTATAACAGGCCTCTAACAACCACACAGTGATGGTCGGTATAATAGGCCTCTAACAACCACACAGTGATGGTCGGTATAATAGGCCTCTAACAACCACACAGTGATGGTCGGTACAATAGGCTTCTAACAACCACACAGTGATGGTCGGTATAATAGGCCTCTAACAACCACACAGTGATGGTCGGTAGAATAGGCCTGTAACAACCACACAGTGATGGTCGGTACAGTAGGCCTGTAACAACCACACAGTGATGGTCGGTACAGTAGGCCTGTAACAACCACACAGTGATGGTCGGTAGAATAGGCCTGTAACAACCACACAGTGATGGTCGGTACAATAGGCCTGTAACAACCACACAGTGATGGTCCGTACAGTAGGCCTGTAACAACCACACAGTGATGGTCGGTACAGTAGGCCTGTAACAACCACACAGTGATGGTCGGTACAGTAGGCCTGTAACAACCACACAGTGATGGTCGGTACAATAGGCCTGTAACAACCACACAGTGATGGTCGGTACAGTAGGCCTGTAACAACCACACAGTGATGGTCCGTACAGTAGGCCTGTTCATAAGTCAGTGACAAGAAGTCGAGTAACAGCATGCAAAATAACTCGTAGCGTCCGCATCCGCAAGCGGGTACCCGCTTCGTTGCAATATATTACAAGCAAGACATGCGATGGCTCGGGTCACGCGACCTACTTCTTGCACACAGGATGGGGTCTACCGACAGTATAAAAAGTAAGTTCTTCTGTCAGTGCGACTATGTACATAGTGACCCTCAAAACTTCCTCGTCAGGCGGTAACTTGCATTTTAAACAAGGCATGTTCATATTGCTGTTGTTCTTAAAAACATCACCGTTTAGGACAGAAAAACAGGAAGAGAAAGAGACGGCAAGGAAGACAGAAATAAATAAAAAATAAGGGAAAAAGACTAAGAAATATAATAAGTAAGTAAAGTTAACAAAAGCAGGAAAGACGAGGGAAAGGAACAAGTAAATAGAAAGCAATAAACAAATAAATGAAAGACAGAAAAAAGTATAAATGAATAAGGGGAAATTATAAAGAATTAAGGCAAATTCAATAAGCAAACAAGCAATGAACCAGCGAAGAAAAGGAAGAAGTAACTAAACAAATACAGAAAGGAATGAGGAGTTAGAAACGAAAAAACCGCTAAAGAAATAAATATAGATATAATAAATAATAGAAGGAAAGAAAGAAGCAAAAGAAGGCAGAAAGTAATAACTAGCCTAAATAAAGTAAAAAGGAAATATAAAGGAACAGAAGTAGATGCAATATATAAGAATACCGTGAAAGAAACACTATAAAAAGAAAACACACGAAGGGAGAGGGAAAGGTATTAAATACCTTTTGTCGAAGAAAATAAAGCCAGAAAGAGTCAAGAATTTCAGCCGTAAGCTGTATGCAGTGTTCAGTTTTAAGCAGTACGAAAGAAATATGCCTTTGACGCACCATAATCTACACACTGCAAAATAAGTATTTCATTTGCGCAATAAACTGGGGGGTCTAGATGAGGGGTAGAGGATGGTCATATTGCACCCACGCTCGAATATCTTAAAGAATACCTCAGAGGCCTAAAACTGCACTTAAATATTAATGGTGACGTAACAGTATTACAACATTCACTTTGCTACCTCTTTTGTGTAGGATGTTACGATGACGTGAATAGGCTACTAAGGGAAGATTTAATGACCTAGTTTCTCTCCTTACCTAGAAACTACTTTGAATAAAGACGAGAACAACGAAAAACATCAAAAGAATCAGCGAAAGAGATGGGAAGACAAAGCTATACAACACTAATTAGGAACTAGGTTGTATTCCAGGCAGCAGACGATAATGACAGGCTCTTAAAATTTTCCTCAGCCCCTCCAGGCAAATGCAGATATTCAACATTAAACAAACGGCTATTATATCTTCCCGACTCCCCATACATCAGGGGTGTCCATACCCGCGGCCCGCTAGGTTGTGTTATGCGGCCCGCCGTAAAATTTGTAAATTACATATATACGTATAGGGCCTTTATGTACTATAAAAATCACATAATAATTTAGAAGGTTAGGTGTACCACTTACCGTGATTTTGACGCGTGCGGCTTGCGAACCAGCCCACAATAACGTTTGTGGCCCTCTGCCAAAAGAGGCTGGACACCCGCACCGTGCCACATATAATACTCTTACCATGTATAATTCAGCTACATAAACTCTGCAGCTCTTACTGAAATTTATAATAAAAAAATAACCAATAAGTGTAACTGAAAATACCGGTCGAGTAGTTACGACTCTTGGTTTATATTCGGAAAGTCCCCGGTTCAAATTTCAACTGAAAAACAAAGTATCATGACTGAACGGTTTTGCAGCCCTCGTCTGCCTCTCCAAGGAAATAATTTAAAACAGATCAAGACAGCTTCCGTCCAGAATCTTTCAAATTAATCATTCACCTTAATTTTAGATGTTATATAACCTAAGCAAGTGGCAAAGTGTCATTTAAGTGATCAGAAAATTGATAATTAACCACAAGTTTAGTCGAATTTTGACGTATTAACCAAGACGCTATCAAATCAATTAAGCTGTGTTAATATTAAATCAGAAATTCCGGTCTCTCCTGTCGCTTGCAGTTGATATACAGTTTTAAAATTAGCAACTGCAAAATCGTCGTCCTCAGACATCGAATCTGGGAACATATCACTTCAGATTATCACAGTTATGTGCCTGATTCTCTAACAGGTATCGATTTTATCCGTCAAAAAGTTTAAAAATGAAACTAAATTCTTATACACCCGGTAGATGCCTCTTCGAACCCAAGCGTTTGCACAATAACAACATTAAGGCCACGAATGGTGGGTAATAAAAATATCTATAAGATGGAAATAGTTTTAATGTATTGAATCAATATATACTACAACTTTCAGCTTATTAGATTCATGCCTTCTGGGATTTAAAGTACGTTGCGTCTAGGTAAACAGTTACCGACATTTATAAACCACAACAACCCTTCGAAACGTCGGAAACTATTTACCGAACAACATAAGAAAGCATCCAAGAAGACTCGAGTCTTCAGCTTCAATGCTGTGAGAACCGCAGATCTCGCCTTTGGGTTACTAATTTAACCCTTTAAAGACGAAGCATATCTGTTTTATAGAAGGACTCAGTGCGTACCGCGCTGTAAACGCTCCCACTTCGGTTATAAAAACCAGTCTCTTAATGTTTTATAAGGCAAAATTGCTGTTTGTTCTGAGATCCACACAAAACACATAAACGCAATGTGGGCACCACGTAGAATTTTTTGATGTTAAACCTGGTCGTATGTAAAGTTACCACTAGGCTTTAAAAGGTTAAAGGATTTCAGTAGGGTATGCAGTTAGAACAGCAAAACAAAGGCTTTTCATATGGCAGGTTCCACCACGATCTCGAACCAGTCAAATGCTAATGTCTGGTTTCTCAGAGGAACACCACATTAACTACAGACCTATTATCTAGCCTGTAAGTGTAATGCGGTTCAGTCTTAAAGGGATAAGATTCCGCATAAAGGCAGTATTATCTTTAAACGGGTTCTAGATTTAATTACCTTGCCTTAATAATTTAGCCCCAGTATCATAACACGCAGGCAACCTAATGAACGCTTAATTATACTCCACTGCTTTAATGCGAGACTTGAGTTTCTCGTGGCAGTGAGATTATGGTCTTAAGGGCTATGACGTCATGTGGCAGGGTAGATACGTCGATATCTACTGAAATACATTATATATCATAAATATATACTTTATTTAGTGAGTCGAATTTATTTCCTATATGACTATGACATAACGAGAGGACTAACTGCATTTCAAAGTGCCTTATACTATATCACGTCGTTTACAACATATGCGTTTAGACACTTATACCTGCGTCATCTTCAGTGTTGAACAAACAACCGTAAATACATACACCTGCAGCAAGTTATAACCAACGTCATCACTGAAGATGACGCAGATATCAACGTCGAAAAGCGTATGGTATAAACAAATTGATATATTGGTGCTCCACTAGTCAACACATCATTCGCAACCACAGGGTATGTACGGAATAAACTCAATGTGACACACTGCGAGCACGCTGAGGGTACTATCACGGTATATAGCAGAGATGCCACAAGGGCTCGCGTGCCTCCCTGGTGTGGCCCGGGACAGTAGTCTGTAAAAATAGCATCCATATATTTTATGTGGACACGAGGCAGACCGTGACCGGTGTTTTGAAAGGTTTTCTGAAGATAGGAGACTGGTTGGATGAACAGAAATAAGAAGCAACCAGTAAGGGAACATTATTTTATTTTGTTATTGGATTAGTGGATTCCCCAATAAGCACTTTCTTGTGTCGTCAACAGCAAGCGCTGGATGTGCCCTCAGGTTTGACTTAAATAAAGACATGACTCTTGATATATACATATAAATGCATATACATATATCTTTTTCATGGCTCGACAGCCCCTAGTGGGCCAAGGACTCCTCATTGACGAGGCTTCGTGATCACACTCAGACACACCATACTCAGCACGACTCCTCTGGACGGGTGATCGGCCCGTCGCAGAGACTTCTACCTGACAACACACAACAGTCACAAGGGACAAATATCCACGCCCCCGCCGGGATTCGAAACGGCAATCCCAGCAAGCGAGCGGCCGAAGTCCAACGCCTTAGACCGCGCGGCCACTAGGATCGGAACCCCTCGTATGTAGGGTAATTTATTGCTGTTGTAATTAGCACATGGTATAAAAATGAAGTACCATACTACAAGAATGAAAGCTATGTTTGCCACCTGTATTTTCGCTCAAAGAAGGCCAACGTACAGAAAACAGTAACCAAATTTGCAGTTTCTGTGGCTATAGTGTTTATATGTTGACTAATGCATCGTGTTACTGTTGCCAGTGTCAAACTTGGACGTAAATTTTAACCCTGAAGATGGGAGCAGAATGTTCCTCCGAGATGTCGGTGTCAACCTAAAACATTGTGAAACCCAGACGACCACTATCTGAAAAACCCCCGCCGTGAAAACGTATACAACTATATTACAATTTGTTAAAATCCTTAGCTAATGGTACCAAATTTGTTGTTCTTACTCAGACGTCACGAAATAGCAGTCTCTCCTATTCGAATTCGGATATGCTTAGACACTCTTTATCTTTTGTCGTGTGTTATTAATTTCTGAATAAAGGATTACCTCGCAGCACCTGCACTATTACAACACAGTACAACACACGAAATCTCATTTCCAGAGAGCATCTGAATATACGATTCCAGCGTGAGTGTTCTGTTTTGTTGCTGCAGATGTTTGTAACATTAACAAACAGGTTGATGTCTGTTATATCAATAATGGTGTTGACGCCTATAATGTCAGTACTAGTTTTCGTTGCAGACCCGTATATTACGTTAAAATGAGCAAATCTGACGACCGCAAAATGCCACCTAACGAAAGCCGAAAACATTTGGCTAATTTGACAACAGATATACACAGTACATTATCATGAAAGCTTTGTGATAATTCTGAGGCATTCATTTCTAAACCTATGACCTCACGGAGTACAGCAATTTTCAGTCAGATCAGACAAAATATTACATTTTCCTTTCCTTAAATGTTCTTTCCCGCTGCGTAGCATAATTTCCTCCCTGAAAAGGAGGTGTAGCTTGTGATATCGCGATATGTATATACGTGTCTATGTGCCCTTCTCCCCCTCCCCCCCGCCATTGGACCAGTTGACCGGTTTCCACAAAACTTGGTATGAACTTTATCATATTAGAGGCCAAAACGGAATCATTAACATGGAGGACGCGCGAACTTCCGAGGCGGGGGTGACCACATGCCACTTATTTAGGATTCCGTAATAATACGTAACTCCGAAAAGCATGTAAGTTTTTTTTGAAGTGATATTTTGCAGAATGTAAAGTAACAACGCGGTAACCTTGCAAAATTTTTCTTTGTTTACTGTTTGATTGTGATAACTAAATGAATCAACAAACATAAAAAATAGGCAGGTGAAATTTGGTATGACGATACAGCATACGCATACTCACAAGTTTTCTGGAAATATTGTTCGCACGTTCAAAATTACAAACATGGCGACGATGCGAGTCTTTGAGGTTACATCCGACATATCTAAAGTGAAAGGATTTAAGACGTAAGTTCTTCATAAAAGGGAAATAAAATTACAATACTAATACAATAATATCTCTGCATGTCTAGCGCGTAGGCTTCAAGGGTTCTGCCCTAAACTCGACTTTAATTATACGCACACACAAAAAATACATGTAATTAGGCCTGCACTAGCTACCAATATCCAGAGTAGGAAGTACTCGTCTCCTAACGATTTCTATGGTACGTGTAATTCGCTGGTGTGCTGTTTCCGTTCTGTACCGCATGTAGTGGCTTCAACAGATGTTTGTAGTGTGGGGGTGGGATTACCAAACCAGACGACAAAATAGTGTATGTTTGCTTTGTTCTGTTTGCTCACCTCAACAACACTGATTATCCGCTAAACCCAAAAGTGGAACAGTGGCGTACTGTACAATGTGTTCATAAGTTAACCCGCTCGTTACAAAACAATATAGGAGGCACTTCACTGTCAATACAGTAAGGTGTTTCTGCCCTTGTTTTTGTATTTAACAGGCATAACCTTACCGGCCTTCACAATTTTGACCCTTCTCCTGGTATTATCATGATCACTTCATAGAAAATAAGACGAGTAAAATATAGGATAACCTACAGTAGGTATGGAAGGCAGTAAAAATGCATACATATATAATCATGCAAATTGGAAAAACCAAGAAATAGATGGGGCGATAATATTACAATGGAACCTTTAAGAATGCTTTTCCAGATCTAGATTAAATGGGTACAGGATAGGGATAATGGTCGGGCAGTTGTGAACAAGGTAATTAAAAAGTGGTTCCATAAAGGTCGGGAAATATTTTACCAGCTGATGGAGTTTTAGCGTCTAAATACGACTCTTCTTATACAGTGCCTTTGTGTGTTACGCAGCTACATAATTTGAGGGATAATTTGCCAAAACTGCAGCGCAACATGCCGCTTCTAGCTTATACCCTGCAGACGGAGCAGTACTTCCCTACGAAACGCTAGTAACAACCAACCAGTTTCCAAAACTGCAGAACAGTATGAACTTTTTACACTTTTAAAAACTCACATTTTATACAGACTGAAGGACTCTTCCGTGGTCTTACTTAACAAACGAGAATGACATATTCTGATTAAAATCATATTTCACGGGAAGAAAGATGATGAATTGGTTATGTATCAGGCTTCTCATCACTATTAATCATCGGTACCCACCACGAATATATGTCTAAACATCGCAGAAAAGAGAAATAGGCAAACAAATTTCTCCAGCAAGAGCAGTTATGAAGAAACTACTAATTGCCGACATCGACAACAACCTATTCTTAGAAATCGACATTTTTCCTTAAAAATAGCTTCCGGTAGGATTTCAGTAAATAACCAAAGCAAACGCCGATCCCAGTCGCCGCGCGGTCTAAGGCGTAGGTCTGCGGCCGAGCGCTTGCTGGGATCGTGGGTTCGAATCCGAGCGGGGGCATGGATGTTTGTCTCTTGTGAGCGTTTGTGTTGTCATGTAGAGGTCTCTGCGACGGGCCGATCCCTCGTCCAGAGGAGTCCTACCACCTGTGGTGTGTGTCTGAGTGCAATGAAGTCAAAATAAGCAACCTCGACACCTACTGTGAACGGGTAGGTAGAAGAGGGAAGGACTACAGAACGAAACAAAAAACCAGAGACTGTATTGGAGATACTGGCATAAATATGCACACGCACACAAGTGTATTGTTAGGCGAATCTTTACCAAGGAATTTCAAGGCTATAACTGTAATAAAACACAAAAGTTGTGTGCAAAAGATAAAGATGGGTGTGCTACTTAGATGATGACGGCTCAATATGTGAGACCACCCTGCATGTTGGCTCAAGTGGTGAGGCTTTGATCGGATACGGAGGGCGGCTCTATCTTTTCGACCCTGAAACTGACTACATTGATAAACGATTTCGTCGTTTTCCTTATCCCTCTAGGCAAATTCCAGGATCTATAGCTTCCACATCTTTTGCATTGACTGTAGTATGAACCTGCCAGGGGCGTTAGCACGTGATATGCTTATACGACGTAAGTACATCCCGTTGTGTATTCTGTAAGGCGGGGATTACACAGGGATACTTTACACGCTACTCGTCAGCGAGTTCACTTGCCAGCTAGTGAGCGAGCAGCGAGTGAACTAGTCACGCGTATTACACGTAGGAATGAAAACGTTGGGCAGGCAGAATCTTCGTGTTTTTAGCACAAGCTGCTCACTAGCCGAATCAGTTGGACTGAGTATCAACATTATTGTGCCTGGAACGATTTACCAGGTCGTAGATATGGCAAACTTTTTATTGGTAGACATGTAAGAGAAGAGCTGAAGACCTGCTTGAATTAAGTAGGCATCGACTACAAATGGCAGTTGCGGTCCTCACGGGACATGCTGCTGTGAGGAGACACCTGCATATTACGGGCCTGTTTGATGGGGATCCAACCTGCAGATTCTGCAGGATGGAGACTGAAACAGTGCGGCATATCACTTGCTGCTGCGAGGTGTTGGCTCGTCAGCGCTGTAATGTCTTTGGGAAGCTCTTTGCTGAACCAAAAGATATAAGCACAGCTTCAGTAAGGGACCTTTGCGTCTTTGTAAGAGGCACGGGGTTATTGAACGTGTGCTGAATGGAGTGTTTACGGCTGCACAACAAGCCTAAGGCTGAGGTGCATCCGCGGCATCTGCTGACGGGCCGTGAAGAAGAAGAAGAAGAAGAAGAAGAAGAAGAAGAAGAAGAAGAAGAAGAAGAAGAAGAAGAAGAAGAAGAAGAAGAAGAAGAAGAAGAAGAAGAAGAAGAAGAAGAAGAAGAAGACGACGACGACGAAGAAGAAGCCGTATCAATTGCACTGAGCGAATTCACAAGCGGAATAATAAACCAACCAGCTAGTAGCGAGTAAATTTGAACCGATTTCAACTTCACTCGCTCGGATTTACTAGCTATCCAGTTTAACCGCCTTTATAATTCGACAATGTGAGTTTAAAAGCTGCTAGTGAACTCGCTGGCGAGTAGCGTGTACAGTATCCCCGCGCAATCCGCTCCTAAACAACTCAGCAAAAGTTGAAAGTATTGCTGCCTGTATGACAAGTGCTTTTGTGCTGTCTAAGGGCTGTTTTCTACGTTTCCGCTCCGTTACTCGTTAATTCTCTGTAGCACGTTTAAAAGTCCTTAATGTGTCACGTATGCAGGATTATTCTGTGTATGCTGTAACGTACTTCAAAGGAAAGTTAAAATCAAATATATACGAAACGCAAATAGCATTATGATTAAAAAAAAATTCTCAGCAATGTCGGTAAATATAAAGTGAAAGACCAACACGTAAACAAAATATAACACAAGAATTAAATTCATTTAATTTAAAAAGCAAAATCACGGACTTTTTACATCCTGGCGTTTTAAGGTGGTAACACGAATGGAACAGAATAGAAATGTGCAAAATGTTTGGTAGGAAAATCTGAAGAAACTAGACCACTTGGAAGATCTAGACGTAAATGTGAGGATAAAATTAAAATTTATATTAAAGAAAGAGGACAGGAATATGTGGACTGGATTAATCTGGCTCAAGAATGGATCACGGTAATGAAAGAAATCAAGGAAGCCCATGTAGCATAGAATTACTAACACGAAAAAAATGTTGTGATGCAATCGATACTATCAGAGTACTAGCCATATGCCCATCATATGACCGGCGACGATAATTACCACGCAATATTCCACGACCTCTTTCATTAGTCGTTTTATTATTCTCAGAGGAAACCAAGCGCCAATTTTATCTAACAACCTGTGCCATCCAATGGTGCTATATGTGTTATATGTTGGAGGCTCAACTGGTTTTTCAGCCTCGGCTTGTTCCTCACAGAGGAAACTGCCTTTCAACCTCTATTGTAACCAAGGCAAACGAGATGTGACTCATGGATTTGCTCACACACACAGAAGGGTATAACCTACAGAGGGATTTCAATGCAATGTACAATAACCAGACCTGTTTCTCTTTGATTTCAGCTGGCCACGAGCACAGGCACCACTACCAGCACCACGATCATCACTATGGAGAAGGATCTTCTGATGAGATATTCGGAAACATGACAGATCATCAGGACCACGACGACGACCACCATCACCATCACCATCACCACTAATATGGCGTCAATATTCTTCACGTGTAACCAAAGTGAATTTAATGAACTCCGATGCCACATATGATTTCAAGTTACTGTGTTGTTTATGTGTTGAATTGATGGATATGCCCAAACGCACTAGGACGAGAGCAGTTCATTAAACACTCACGTCAGTGTTCTGCTTGAAACACTAAACTAAATAAAATATAATTTAGTGTCAGTTATAAGAATATTTTTGAAGTAAAATCGAAACACGAGAGCCAGTCAGAAAATAAGTTTTCTTTACGTACACTTTCGTAATTTAAAGACTACAGCGACTGTGAATATATCATGGAAATTCGTCGACGAAAGAGTATTATCTGTTCACAACGCTGAAATAGAATTTTGGCAGCAATAAATTTAGAGATGATCGCAAAGTGGAGACAGTTTTGACACTGTGGCTGATAACAGAAGACATGGACTTCTATAAATAAGGAATATAAAGGCGCATCAATCGATATGATAAACGCCTGAATTGTGGCGACGCCTGTATGGAAAAGTAGTGGGAGAGCAGTACTGTTAAATATGAACTGTTCTTATTGGTTTCGAAAATAAATAACCCAAAATAAATACATCGAAAACTTGATTTATGACCGACACTCGTATAACAAAGGCATCCCCCGAATTATGCGACATTTGCGCTCCTAAAAGTGGTGGCTCGAATTAAAAATTTCTGTTACTCCCGATTTAAATGCCTTTAAGCCTTTAAAGACGGAGCGTATCTGTCTTATATAAGGACTCAGTGCGTACCGCGCAGTAAACATTCTACACTTCTGTTATATAAAACAAGCTGTTAATGTTCTATAAGGCAAAAGTTGCTGATTGTTTTGAGACCCGTACAAAACACACAAATACAATGTGGGCACCACGTAGAATTTTTGAATGTTAAACCTGGTGGTATGTAAAGTTACCGCTAGGCTTTAAAAGGTTAATATTCGACGAAGTATCTGCAGTTAAATTAACATTAAAGCCATTTGATTTCGCCGTTTATTGCTGTCAATACTTGCACTTCGTTCGGACAAACGATTTAATTTCTTAGCTTTCACTAAAAATGAAAATCAAAATGACTCATACAATATCGTGTCATCACTAAATTCTAGT
The DNA here is from genome assembly GCA_013340265.1 of Coptotermes formosanus. Taxonomy (NCBI): domain Eukaryota; kingdom Metazoa; phylum Arthropoda; class Insecta; order Blattodea; family Rhinotermitidae; genus Coptotermes; species Coptotermes formosanus. Next base: position 181,903 of record BLKM01000679.1, on the reverse strand, counting down.
AATTCGGAGGTCAAGTTACTTATATTCTAGATTTAGTGATTAAAGGATAAGATAATATTTGCCAGCACTTGCCGGATATTCATAATGCCCCATTATTCGATTATGGTTTTATTCAACAAATAAAACAAATGCCAAAGGCATTAATTTGTAACGACAAACTTTATAAACAATTTAAGCTGTACTGATGTGGTAATTTTACCGTTAGGACTAATGCAGCCTTATTTATTGCGCTCAATTTGTTGTTCGGACTAAAATAAACTGTATTTATGCTGTTTACTTAGCGATTCGGGCTACGAAAACCTGTATTTATTTTGTTCACTTTGCGGTTCGGACTACGGTAAACTCCATGTTTAAAGTATTAATTCAGCAGCTGGCAGTAGAATTTCACGCACAAGTTGCTTGTCTGGACTTGAATTTCGACTACTCTGTTGCCTAAAGGGCAGTAGTAAGTTAAGTGTATATTCCTTATGATACATCAGTTATCTCTGGCGACAATATTACCATCTCCATCTGTATACCATAATGATCCAAATTAAGGCTAGGCGAACCAGCTGTCGTAATGTTCACCTAGTTCCTACAAACAAAGCGGTTTATTTTTCAATTTTCAGTAAAAATGTCTATTTTACATATAAAGGTGTAATTTTTAATAAGGTTAAGTGAGTGGTAAACGTAAGTCGGTTTGTGGAATCTAATCAAGCAGGATGTATAGAAATATCAAAATAAATAAGAATACATTTAATGTTGTACATGTATCCAATATGCAAAATTTTCAGCAAACTAATATTAAAAATTAGCCAATCTTGTATTCTGGAATGTTATACCACTGTTTCTCAATCCTTTCTCCCACCATCACGGTAGTTCCGGCATTTACAATATTTATGCAGAACAAAGGCAGCGTACTTAACATAGTAGAAGATGGAGGCAGGAGGTTCCTCTGAATAGCTGGTATCTACCTACTCAACTGCATATCGTAACAACCCAGAAAACGGTAATCATACGTAGGCCTACTAAGAGAAAAACCTTACTCAGTGCCACTTTCACAAAGCTCATTGCCCTGGACAGTAATAAAAAGGTGTGCTCAGTTTACAGTAAGTCCAAGATAAACGTGTCAGCAAACTTAAGAGAAACACTTCAAAGATAACCCAGACTCTCAGGCGAAATATTCCTTAAAATAGAATAAGAATAATTCCAAAATATTAAACTGTATTGTAAAGTAAAGAGTTTGATTAAAATTTACCCAGTTTGTTGGGCAGTGTTACTGGCAGAAATACCGAACAGACATGCTCTGCTGGACCAAGTAGCCTCTGATTACTTCGTGCGGACCTATCTGCTTCTTGAAATGGTAATAGCCGCCCAAAAGGCCAAGAAATTAGTCGAAGATTAAAAAAAAAACTTCAAAAAAACCCCTGTTCTGATGGAGACAAACAGATTCCACATTCTCACGCCATATGTCTTTAAAATCCATTTAATACTGTTATAAGAATATGAAGGTAAATTGTCCTTGGGCTTAATTAAGTACGATTCCACATTCTCACGCCATATGTCTTTAAAATCCATTTAATACTGTTATAAGAATATGAAGGTAAATTGTCCTTGGGCTTAATTAAGTACGATTCCACAAAAGTATATAGGGAAGTTGAGGATACGCTCCATGCATTCTTAACTTCTGAAAAAGATTGAGGTTCATGTCTCGGCTGCTTTACTTCCGGGAATAGAGGTCCCACTACCTATTAACCCTTTAAAGACGAAGCGTATCTGTTTTATATAAGGACTCAGTGCGTACCGCGCTGTAAACACTCTCCACTTCGGTTATAAAAACCAGTCTCTTAATGTTTTATAAGGTAAAAGTTGCTGTTTGTTCTGAGATCCGTACAAAACACATAAACGCAATGTGGGCACCACGTAGAATTTTTTAATGTTAAACCTGATCGTATGTAAAGTTACCGCTAGGCTTTAAAAGGTTAAATAAAAGGCTAGGCGGTTCCCTGGGCCAATCTGGACGCTTTAGAAAGCAGGATATCCTGTGCCTCTGCTGTAAATCGAAAAATGTTGCTCTTTTTGTACATAAACACGTGACAATGGTGATAAAATGCCAAGCATTCTAAACCTCTGCACTAGATAAACGTGCGCGGTCAACTCCACGACACGGTCGCTTTACTCCTAAAGAAAGTTAACCCAGTACCCACTAGACAAGAGACTGGGTGGACTCTACAGCCAGTCTGGACGCCCTTGCCTGAAACGCATCAAACTTCAGCGTTTCCAAATAAGCCAAACTACGCATTCTGTCGTGAAGAGTCGACAGTCATTCGGTCGTTGAAGAAATTGTTCTTTTTTTTAATGGAATCAAAGATTCGTCACACACACACACACACACACATTTCTACAATTTTGCTTTATACAAGACCAAATTCCTCTAGTTTACAGCCTCGTAACTATTTACCTAATAGCCACTCTAATATTATGATACCATCTACGTGCCTGTCTCCCAGAATTCCACCTTGCAATTACGTTTCCATAAAAATAATTTATTCCATATTCAGTAGTATAAGACAGTAAACTGAGAAGCGTCCTTTTATACACCCATACAAGCTATGTAGTACCTACATCAGCATATCGCTCTTAACCTTTCACATCACAGCGATTAAAATACGTACCACGTACTTTGATATTAGAAACCGTATTTTTCTCACAACCTCTACACCACAAGGGAGAAGAGGATCGGACTGAGTGAATTGAAGTGATTTCTCTCACAGAGTGTATTCGTTTCGGTTGGTTCTTAGAAGAAGCAGTAACTATGTCCCTGTACACCGTAAAAAATTGGCTTTTGCAATTTAGACTGAGTGTGAATATGACGGTAGATATGTCCTGATGATGGAGAGAGCATGTTCAGTCGAAACGTGGTAAAATATACACTTGACTAAACCACGTCACATTCCGTAAGACGTTTGTCTTCTGTCTAACGATTTTTGCCCTTACACGGCCTGACACCCTCTGTTAAAGGGTGTGCGTTAAGGTTACACGCTGAACAGGTATGTTGAATAAGTTGCAGAAAAATAAGGCGCTGTTTCAGTAGCCCTGTGTCTGATCAGCGCGCCTGTGAGGCTTTGTAAATGTGTCTCAAATGACGATCGATAGGTTCCACGGATCAGAGCACTTGTGAATGCTGGTGTTGTAGCTTCGAATATACTTCAGCACTAACGTGGTTGTGTGTTCTCACTGTGGTGAGATACGACGGTGTCCCCTGAGGGTGGAGGCAGCAGGTTGCTTCGAAGCCTGTGTATCCATCTACAAAATTACATAAGTTAACATTTCAGAAGACTCAACTCTTTCTTCACCTCTATCTTCCCTCCATTATTCTTTCTTATTTCCATTCTTCATCTATGCCTTCTCCTGTCCTTTCTTTCAACCTGCACGCATTGCTGTCACCGTTACTCGCTCTCTATCGTTGCCCATTTTAGGCGCTTTCGCAAAACAATCACGGAGAGTGACCACTCGCTTCTTCATGTCTGCCTGTCAGTCCGCACGAATTACAGCGACTCCCATAGGCGGATTTTCGTGAAATTTTCTTTTTGGCATTTTTATTAAAACTTATAAATGCATTACCATTGCGTTTAAAACCGAAAAAAAAATAGATATTTTAGATGTAGGCCCACGTACATTTATGATCTCTCGCCATGATTGGTCTTTACCAGTCGCAAATCTCCCCGCTCTACCATATATCGATGATGATCAATTGTAAATGTTGCAACTGTACAGAGAAATCGTACAATGCATGTTAAAATACTTAGTGTCTTCCTGTCTTTCTGGAAAGTGCGAGTCCGAAAGACGGTACGGAGGGCGACTAAAAGTTTAAGTAACTTCCGGGAACAGAACTCCCATTCGTCGGTAGTTTAGGCCGTAGCTTATTCACTACACCCACTGAGCAAACCGGCTCTTCACAGTATGAATAACATTTGCGTTAACCCACCAGAAACTCGTGGGTACTTTCAATAGAGTGGCTCATGTCTCATTTTCCGCATTATCGTGGGATCCATACAGTTCCCTACAGCTTGGTTCCGGGATATGGGGGGGGGGGGGAGTCCTACAGAGTGCTGCTGCTTCCGTATCTCCTTGTTCCGAGCTCCAGAAATGTGTGGATTCTGCCTCAATGCACTCTGTACGCCACAAATAAGAACGAAGTACTGCGTTCGATCAGGAACGTCTGACATGCAGACATGTTCATTAGCGCTCTCACCGATGTGACATATTCGTTTGGTTGCCTTATAATGTTCTGATTGACATCTGAAATATTCGGCAGATGAATGAATAAAAATGGCCTATTTTAGCGGGTTGTTTAGTGACTATCTCGGTGTCTAGATTCTCGTATATAACACAGTGAGGGATTAACGATGCGTATGGATCATCGGCGAAAAGATAATCGACAGGAAAGACAGATGTAGTCGGAAAAAAAAACTGTCCAGTGGCAATTTATCCACCAAAAACCTCACACTGAATGCGCTGGCATCGAACTAGGGCCTACGCAGTGAAAAGTCGAAACCAGCAAGCGTATACTACAGACATAAAATTCTGATTATAATGAGGCAGATATGATAAAGTAATTTATTATAATTTTCTGACTAAAATTTACGCAATTTTATACGCGTACTTCATTGCGGACTTCCAACAAATATTGCTACGCACCTAAAATTCCGACATGATACACAATACACGTAAATGGTAAAGAAGAAGTCCCTGGCCACACCACGAAGGCATATAAGGGGAGTAGAGGTGTAGCTCCAGTCATTATTAACCTCGGCGCTAGACAGAGACAGAGTTGACAGGTCAACATCACAGTCTCGCCGCTTTACCCCCGGGAAGGAAACCCGGTATACATTCAGTAGGAGGCTGACACAATAGGTCTACTGTGCCTGCATATACAGACACGCCAGGACTTACAGTTTTAAGTTACGCAGTTTCAGGCACGCAATTTTAAGAAAATAAAAGGAGAATGACATTTTTGAAAAGCGCGTCGAATTTTTACTTCTATGAATGAAAGCGTAATGAGACGAAGGTGCCGGAACAATACTGCTAGGCGATAACACAGCCGACGAGGCAGTCTTGCTCCAGCCGACCAGTTCCATTGTGTTGCCCTCTTGGATTTCAGCTGGACTTCCTTGTATGACCATGACCATATGCATACTCTATTCCGACATGCGCAAAATTCGAATCGCGTCGGACTAACTACTGCGCATGCCGGGGAGTGTCTGTACAAGAATTTAAATTTGAGTTGGCATTATGTAACATAGGCCTCTGTCCGCTATATACGCCTACCATAACAACGCATCTAAGCGGGATCGATCAGCTATAAAAGCCGTAACACTATAGTCACTACTATCACTGAAAAAATTTGGTCCATCAACAAAGGACCCCCAAAAGCATTGATCTACGGCACCACACAAATTTCAAAATCTGTATTAACAATTTTAATAATATTCTACAGTTTTCGCGTAATATATAAACTATAGTAGTCCAATCTAAGTCATATTTATATACATAAAAAGAATGAAAGTAATATATTTTAACACAGTTTAATACCTTTTATATCAAACACGTAAAATATATCTCAGGCTAAATAAAAATACACATAACGTACTGAAAACTGAGATCTCAAAAATTTCTGTTTCACATCAGCATTGTTTTCACTATTTCCTCCGTATCCATTGTTTAGAACCGACCTGATGATAGCTCATAATCTCAGCCAACATATGTAGCCAAGTGTACCAACAGAATGTTGTGTTAGACTGCAAGTGCACCTGTATCCCATCCTTAAGTTACCTATACAAGGGGATGTCTCATATCAAGAATTATTGTACGTGTAAAATGCTTTTTTCGGGGAGTTTTACCCCTTTCAGTCGAGTTACACAATGTTCTATAGCTTACTACGCCGGCACTTGCAATTTGAGCCTCACTTGTTTTGACTTTTGAAAAATCGCCACAGGAGTTCCTATGGCAATGGTTCACATACCTCAAATGTTCAGTGGCAGCTCGTAATATTTAGAGAGGCGATTGTATTTTTATTAAATATCAAATACAGAATATTACTCACATGTTTAAGGCAACGCAAATATCTTACAGGACTAACGATAAGTGTTACTGCATTTATTACATTAGAATTTATCATCGTGTTTCTTGCATGACCGGATCTTCTAGCCTGCAGTAACAAGCAGCCACTACACTTATCTTAAATGTTGCTATCTGTAACTATACGTTTTTTATACGTGCCTCTGAAAGTGTGTAAAATGCAAATGCATGTACTAATAACTAATCATTAATATGTACAGACCAAATTAAATAAATTTTACAAATTACTTAAAGACGCCATCAATTTGTCTACACGGAGAGAAACGTCACTATTTTTTCCAACAGCAACAGTGCCCTAAGTGTAAATCCTTAAATGTCGATAACAATTTGTGTGCCCGACGTTAAAGCGGGTTGCGAAAATTTCTGACACTTGCAGTGTTTAAAACTTGTTACACACACACACACACACACGTCTGTACCGTAATAATATTTAAATATCGTTGTAGATTTAAACTTATGTAACAGTAAAATATTTTAATGTTTGCGGTAAATTCTAAAAGATTATTGTAGAAGTGATGACGTTTCGGACAAGGAGCCAATCAGCGGCACCCAATGTTGCTACAACGACCGTCTGTTTAGAGATAGCCAAGAATATGCCCAAGGGCATATTGATAACTATGGAATGATTTTTTGTTTGCCCCCCATGAATTTTAAAATAGGTGATTCATAATAAATTCAGAATTTCTCGTAAAGCATGTGGCAATTTGCGCCCTATAAACCGAATATTTGACTATTCCATAGGAATTACAATTGTTTATACTATATTCAGTGACACGTCAGTGTTTGATGACTTTGTTCGAAAATAATGGTGACTTTCCCAAGGGAATGACTTGTTAAGTCTCCATTATTCTGGGGTGTGATGCAGGGTGAATGGATATATGCAGCCCGAGGTTTTGAGACAACCTAGTGGTCTCACCTTCAAGGTCAATTCAAGATAAGGCCACTAGGTTTTCTCGAAACGTCGGGTTCCTATTACCCAGGGACACGGCACCACATCCCAAAATAAAAGAACTCATCCACACTACTGCGAAAGTCTGAAGACTCGAAAAGACTTATTGCTCATTACGTATTTATTCTGACACAAGGTGTGCAAAAACCTTATTTTTGATAACGACTTGACGTGAGATCACAACACACAAAGCTATTCCTGATATATGTGCCTCAATTCGTATTTCTTTCGGTAGATCACGTGGCGCCTGTTATAAATTAGTATTTCACGCAGGAAATGGCTGGCAACCTCTACTATATTTATTGCTAATATTGTGACAGCAACAGTTGGTATTATGCCCCTTAAGAAGTCGTCACAAAGATTACCCTGAGACTTGACTCAATAACAAGGAGTGCGATGCAAAGGCACTCCCATGACTGAACAATTATTAGGTGCAACTCCAGCTTAAATTTTTATCGCCTTGTTTCATTTCTTTCTGCTTAACTGAGGCAGTTGTTAATTCATGCAGACGAAATCACAACTATCAGTATAAATAACAAAAACACAGATCAAGACCAGAAAGAATTGCCAAATATAACTATAACTACAGCATACCAGCCACAATTTAAACGACACACTACAGACTTACGAAATAAGTTTCAGTCTTGTATTCAAATTCACAACAAAATGAAAACAGGTATTTTAATAAACTGTGCAAATATCCTTGCACTCAATTCCACCAGCCCGATCAAAGAGAATCAGACGCATATATAATAACGGAAATTATTTTATCTGACGACTATCGGCTGTTCCTTTCTGTCGGCTCCTTTATTGTCTTAAGGTAGCCCATTCATCCGACTCCCCACACTAGTGGCGGAGTAGTAGTAATATTCTGTATTTAAATTGAAGATGAACAGATATAACAGTCGTAATGTGGAAGCGAGAAAGATACACAACCATCCACAGTTGAAGTCCGCTGCTCAGCAGTTTATTTCAGTAATTAATGTAAAGAAAATGGTACGATTGCAACGAATTTCAACGGTGAAGAGATTCCGTAATTTGCGCTTCTAATTACTATGTTTAGTCAAAGCTTCGTCTAAGCTAAACACTTTTTACTGCAAAGAAACCTTGGTATAATAATTTTAAATATGTACTTGTATCATTGTAATAATATGTTTCTTTTATACGATTAAGATAAAATATAAATATATTCACACCAGTCACGAATTCTGCTGAAATATAACTAACATTCATACAACTAAAGACACAGTTCCCTTCGAATTTGTCGACCAGTGATTAAAAATTCTCATGCCACCTAGTGTCACCTCACAGTAAGCTGGCTTTAATAGAAGCATCATGTGAATTCTGTACCTGTAGACCCAACGGTGTGTTAAAAACATATCACAATAAATGAAGTACACGTAGAGTTTTTGATTTCATAAAAGTTCGTATGAGTACTTGGAAGTGAGAAGCAAGTGTGCATGAACGTTTTAAGTGTAAAAGTATGTATATGTCTTTGAACAGAGACATAGTTCCTAGAACAATACTGACATGGGAAAATAGGAGTTTGCATAAGCGTTAGGCACAGTATAATTTCTGTATGGAAACATAACACAAGAAATATCTTCATTATGAATATGCATCTTACAAACATCCTCATATATGAACAAAGCTGTTACATCAATGTTTAAAAATCTGTGGAAACGAATATATAATCATGGGCAATCTGTAGTTTGATATTATTTTTAAGCAAATTTGTTAAAATCCAGTTGTCACCAAACTGGATAGATCTGATCAGTAGGAATACTACTGCCTTCTGGGATGTGATGCCATGTAATGTGATAAAAAATATACCAAGGTATCAGGGAATAATGCTACATCTTCTGCTCTGAAGATAGAGGAAACACTTTTCTCAGAAATGTCAGGATACGTACACCATAATATACGGTGTCGCATCCTAGAAATACAGTATTCTTCATAGTCACCACAATGAGAACATCAACTCTTAGGCCTGAGGATTGTCTGAAAGAAGAAAAATCCTAGCAACTACATTATAGGCAAAGATCAAATATTCTGACATTTTATGAAAAAGATTTTGAAGTGGTCAGATTTGAGAACCACTACATCATTGGCACCATCTACTACAAGATGTTCACTTACGTGGCTGTAATATGGCCAGTGAGTACTTTACATTTGTTTTAGTTAATAATTTCAAGATAAAACTTACAAGAACTATGTGATTTGCTGCTTTAGAGTTTTATGTTCAGCAAAATGTTTTAAGTTTTTACAATTAAACCATGTAAATATGTGGCTTAACAACAAGCAAAAAATTTGAGAATTCCATACAATTTTCTTATAAAAATTATGGATGCTTTGTAATTCAAAATAAATAAATTAATATAATAACCATATTACCTATAAGTATTTACAATTAACATATATTACAAAGTAATATTTTAAACACAAAACCATGTTATCTGTACACTGCTCAGACACTGAAGGATCTCAGAAGGCTATTTCAATTGATAATTTTTAATATATATTAAAGTATATCACAAATGTTTCCCTTGGTTACACAGTTTAATTATTATGTAAAAAATGTATATTCATATAATGTTAAGAGACTATACTAAATAAAGTACAAAATGAAATCTGACCTTTTTACTTTCTTTCCCATGTGTGTCACTGTGTTTGTAATAGTTAAAAATTAATGTACTGATGGTTCACAACCATCAATGCAAAGCTTGCTCCTGGACCCTGTTCTGAGACAGTTCAATGCATGTCATGGATTTTCCACCTCTTTCCTTAAGACTACGTTTAATATTATCCCTCCAAAACAAAGTTTGTATGAAATTCTTCCCTTTCCATGTGCACTACATGCACTGTCAGTCTTAAATCTGAACAAAACTGGTGAATACTAAAAGCTACAATATTCATCTTCAACTTTGTCCTATCTCCCTTTACTTCCTCTCTTAGGTCTTCAATACTTAATACAACACTCTGAATGTTTTAATATTCCAGACTTCTGGGATGTGAAGCCAAATAGTTGGGTATACAGGTACAAGGTGTCACCGTGCATAGCATCATAATCTTCACATGCACCACTGTGAGAACCTCAAATCTCACTCTGAGAAATTCCCTGCATCACACCCATACAAACAGCACATAAAATTATAGTTCTGTATACATCTGACAGAAAAGTTCCAGAAACATAACAATCACAGTAAAAATATATATGAAGGGAACTGTAAAGAAGACAATATAAAAAATTACAGAGAAAATTCTGGAAGAATACACACTGAGTTACTGTAAAGAATCTGTGCAAAAAATAATGATAAAATAAGAGGACATAAATAAATGAAACACACAAATAAGTGGACTAGAAAATGAACATTCAAAACACTACACCAAAACAAGAAAAAAACTCTGTGCTTTCTAAAGAAAGCCACCAACTATCTACTTTGAGCAAAATATTTCCTGAGAAGCTAATACTTGTACAGGAAACTAGAAATTTCCCACCTTTTGTGAAAGGCAAAGTTCATGACTGCATATGCATGGACATGTCAATGATCTCTATACTGAGCCAGTCGAATTCAGTCCAAACCCTCACACCATATTTCTTTAAGACTCATTTCAACTTTAACTTCCTGTCTATGCCCATGCATTCAAAATGTTAGACATTAAGAGTGTGCTGTATTCTGAGAAAACCGTACTATGTAAGATAAAAGAACTTTCAGTTCATGTTTAGTAGGCCTATTTATTAACAACAATAATAACAAATGCCTATTTGACCATGGAACAGCAAAACATTTCCTTAAAATAGCAAGGTTGCTGTATTCTGACAGTACATACATGTTAAGACTTGATCACAACATCGGAACAAGTATAGAATTTAATGCTTCACACAACAATAGTAACAACTTAATAATATAGTTTTACAGAATAAAATCTGACATTTTGCATGTAAGGGCCAGTTGGCCCTGAAGGTTTTCCTTGGTGCACAATATGAACTGTAATTATTTTCCTCTATGCTCATAATATAGAAAATTTGTGTTTGTTTGGAGACAGGGTCAGAATTCAACAAATGTGGTTTAGAGGGGCCTTGCTGTGAAAGATTTATGTAGGATATGAGTGTAGATTGATAATCTGTAAATGGTTGTTAACTACTGATTTGCTAAGAATATTAAGTACACACTAAGCTGCCCCTTTCTTCACCAAATACTACTCAGGCAATCAAATCAAGGAAAATTAGGCAGGCAGGGCACATGCTGGGGAAAAGAGAAATGACCATAGAGTTTTGGTGGAGAAACCTCAAGGAAAGAGACCACTTCAAAGACCTAGACATGGCTGATAGAATAACACTAAAACAAAGCTTAAAGAAATAGCATGGGAGGGAAGGGACTGGATTAATTTGGCTCAGGGTAAGATATGTTGTGGGATGTTGTGAACACAGCATGTTAACCCCGGCGTTCCACAAAATGACGGGAATTTCATGGTCACCTGAGAAACTACTAGTTTCTCTACCATCACTCTGCTCCGGGTAGTTAGTTACTCAGATTACCACCTTCAGGGACGTGATGCTGTGAAACATGGTTGAAGTTTACAGACGTTTCGAAGGAACTTTCTCCATGAAGACTGAGGCAACTGGTTCCTGCGACGCGTAGGTAAATTTATACCAGGATACACATGTCACATCCCATAAGATGATAATCTTTATAGATACCGCCCTGATACTCCCAAATCTTGCACCGTGTTAAACATTGCTTACCAATCCCAAATCAAGGGTATAATGACATCCTGAATCCAATATAAACGTTAAAATGATAGTCACTCGACGTTAGAAAAGCTCAATATACAAACTGACACTTTCACTTTTACACAACCAAACACATTCTTGAATAAAACCGCCACTAAGCCCAATGATAAATACATCAGATGTCACGGCAGGCCCGCCGAACCAGTGCTACCAACGTCGATAGATTTAAACCATTGATATGGGAACTCTTGTAGATTGTCGACACCAGCAGACGAAAATCCGTAGAATAAATATTTAACTTGCCCGGCAGATGGCAGGCAAAGGACTGACTTATGCGTATTCTATGTTCTCCACCGTAAGATGAGTACCGCACATTCAAATTCTGTTCAGAAGAAAATGCACGTGCATCGGCTCTCACATATTTGTAAAAAAGGCTCGTATCCTATTGTCTTTTGACCATTACATTTTGCGGTACTGTACAGTTGACGGGAAGGTTTTAATTTGGGGTTAATGGGGACGACATTAAGAAAAAAACAACGTTCTCCGAGCTGGACGGCGCGTACGCGGAGTTTAAAGTAATTAAAAAGCTTTAATGCTTAAAGCCTTCCCAGTTATATGTTAAAACACATTTATTTTGTTGGTTTTTTAACAAGATTTAATTCTTTAAGACCAGCTCAAGATTTGTCAAATGGTCCCCACAAGCCATGAAACGCAATTTTATTGTAAGTCTGTCTGAGGATTGAAGTCTTCTGGAATATGACGTTGTCTCGTTAGGGGAGAAGTTTTAGTTTTGGAAGATCGTAATGCCTACTACGTTCCCTCGACACGTCGGGACCTGTTCCCCAACCGATATAGCGTTACAACACCCGGGAGAATTGATATTTCAGCAACAGCACTGCGAGAACTTGAAATCCTGCAAAGTTTTCTCGTACTTAGAAAGTTAAACGTTATTTTTGCCGACTCTCCATAATAGCACAGTATTTTCGTTGCCTTGCCGCTTATTTTTTTAAATTTTGCGTCTGTATCTTACATAACCTTGATACGACATTTTTTAGACTTTGGCAATTCGTACGCACTGGCAAGATCCTAAAATTGTTAATGTTATGCTTAATTCGTAACCGACGTAGATAATAGCTCCCTGTTGCTACCAAAGTAAACGGCTTAGGCAGTATATGCTTTCTTCGGTTGTTGATGTAGACCATCTTCATGCAGGTCATTCAATGGTACCGTAGAATTATTCTGTTTACATTATTTTGAGTAGGTGCGGTTGTTATTGTAAATTTGCTGCCAAAAACATAAGTAACCATGTCGGCAAGGGGTGGTAAGAAACGTCAGAAAGCAATGTCGAAGTCGCAGAGAGCTAACGTGACATTTCCGGTGGGGCGGATGCACCGGTATTTGAAGATGGGGACACACCGCTTGCGTATTGGAGTCGGCTCCCCAGTGTACATGGCAGCCGTCATCGAGTACCTTACAGGTGCCAACCAGTCACCGAAAATTCCTTACTGTCAGTTACTGAAGAGCACGTTGAAGGAAGTGCGATTTTCGTGGAATGAATTTTTAAATTTGAAAGCCTGTTATTTTTCAGTAACATTATAAATTAATTATTTTATATTGAACTAATACCACGTTGTAAGTTAGGGGTCGTTTGTTCTTGTATTTAATTAAGCACCTCACAGTGAATATGTATTGGGGGGTTGGGGAGTGGGGATGGGGTTGAAGGAAGAGCTTTTGTTATTCTTGATGTTGGATAGTAGGTGGAAGTGAGTGGTCAGTTTTATGCAGTAGCTCGTTTATCTCCAGGTAATGAACCCGTGAATTGGCGGCTTTCTTGGCCATAGAGCTGGAATGGATGGGATGGCAAACAAAATTTTTTCCCCCACCAGGAACCAAAACCCATTTCTGTGGTTGCACTCATTAAGCCACCCTAGCTTTTACATTGTACTAGAATATTACGTGTGCCTTTATGACAGTCAGTTTTGTTTTTTAGCGGAAGTTTTGGAGTTGGCGGGAAATGCTGCAAGGGACAACAGGAAAGGAAGAATAACCCCGAGACATATTCTACTGGCTGTCGCAAATGATGAAGAATTACACTTGGTAACAGAATAATCTGTTTGTCAGATATGTGACAGTTCAAATTTAAACTAAAATACAAATATTTATGTTAAAGGTAAATATTTAGTTGCTTCTGTTTCTTTTTAGTTACTAAAGAATGTGACAATAGCGTCAGGAGGTGTACTACCAAAGATCCACCCAGAGCTGCTGGCGAAGAAGAAAGGTGGAAAGTTTGTGATGAGCAACAATATGCCACTTACAGTTCCATACAAGAAGCCCATTGCTACGAAACCCATATCACATCATAAGAAACCGTCACCACCAGTACCAGCATCAAGTGGTATCCGGGCGAAGAAAGCATCCAGCCCTTCTGCAGGTGACCCTACACAACCTTGTTCCTGCATATTGGATTGCAAAGTGCTGTTGTGTACAGTGTGTGGATGATATTAGTTTTATGGTGCTTCCACTTCATTCTTCTTTTATTTCCATTCCTTCTTAAGGTTTTCTTGTGTCCTTATCTTCCCACTTCTTGTCCTCCTGAATTGTCAGTGACGAATTCAAATTATTTCCCTCCATCATTTTGTAAATTCCCCATACTTGAGTTTTTTTCCCCGTCTTAAGAATGATGCAGTTGGTGTCAAATTATTTGTTAGGTCATCTGTTTTTGCTCATTCTGTCTTGTTTCCTGTTCTTTATGCCTATTTCTGTGCTTCACATTGCAACCAATGCCATATAGTCAGTTTTATTGTTTCTGGTGTGATGAAACAGTTGTATACATCCAAGTGTTTTGCCTCTCAAATTGCAATACAGTGGGCTGTCTAATTTCAGATGTTACCTACATTTCTTCTAACACAGTCACAGGGAGATAATTCAATTTTGACATGGTTCCATTATAAACTATTGGTATTAAAAACTGCATCAACAGGTAGTAATAACTTTTTTCTGAAGCATAGTGTAGAGAACTTACTGTTCGTGTTTTCTGTTTATCTGAAACCAGACGTCACAATTTTGTGGGTAGTGCATCTGTTCTTAGTTGGGAGTCCCAGGTTCAAATCTGCATGCAGACACTAGCTGCCATGACTGAGGATTTTTTATGGTATTTTCCAGTTTCACTAATCAGTTGCCAGGGTACTGCTTTACATTAGGGCGTGACTGCTTCCTTCCACATCCTATACAATTCCTTACTCACAAATCATTCTATAATTCATCTGTGTATAGTCTGAGGGACATACTAAAAACCCATAAATAAAATAAATGTAAATCTGCTGGATAATGCATAACAGAGATTTGGGACATGTTAATTTTGGCCAACAAAATCTTTGTTATGATGTGTATAAAACACAATAATATGGTGTAAATACCTACTATTGTTGTGATTTGGATGTCGAAGGGGTAACGCATACTGATTTTGTGAATGCCGTGAGCTCTTCATAAGGCAGGCTGTCTTGATTGTGGAGGAATATGGCTGTGAAAGATTTACACATCTCATCCAAAAGTGTCCAATCATTTAAATTGAGCTTCCTCTTTCTATTTATTTCACTTAGTACTTCTATTTAATTAATGAAAGTAGGTGTCAAAATTGTGGTCTCTGGGATGTGATGCCATGTAGTTTGGTAGTGGGTAACAACATTCTAGACAAACCTGTTGTTTCATATATAGGGTACCTGCTGTAAAGATAGAGGCAACAAGTTTCTCCACTACTCAGCATCACATTTCTGGAGATTTTAATTTTGATACTGCCATGAGAAACTTAGATTTCACAAAAGCAATTGTGGTTTTGATAATCTTTTAGTTAGTGCTGTAGAAGGTCATTGTTGGGCATGTGTTCTTACAGTGAAACCTGGCAAGGGGAAAGGCAAGACAAAGGACACAAGCTCTAACAGCACCACAGCCGGAACTGGGGTTACAATATTATCAGAGAAGAAACTCTTTCTTGGACAGAAGGTAAGGTTTTGTTGAGACCAACTAAATGCATTTTGCACAAGCATGTATAGTCCAGGACTTAGCTATGTGACCACAGAAACTGAGGAAGTGTAGGGGAAATGTGAGGGAAGATAAGTATGGCATGCATTTCTTACAGAGTCACAAACTGAATCCCAAACAGTAACTTAACTCTGTGCACCAGAGTTCTTCAGGGGTAAGCCAGTGGCTGCCCAGGTACTCAAGAAAGCTACATGCCTTTTATGAAATCCTAAGGGG
Organism: Coptotermes formosanus; assembly: GCA_013340265.1. Lineage (NCBI taxonomy): Eukaryota > Metazoa > Arthropoda > Insecta > Blattodea > Rhinotermitidae > Coptotermes > Coptotermes formosanus. The sequence continues at coordinate 165,845 of BLKM01000679.1, read as the reverse complement.
CGTTACTCAATTTACAAAACTCCCATCACAGAATGCTGTCCTGAAACCCCCCCCCCCCAGTGTCTTTAAAATGCATTTTAATATTATCACAATGATGTTTAAAATTATATTATTTTAAATGAACACAATGTGATTTCAGCTGACTGTTGTGCAAGGGGATATCACAAACATCACAGCAGATGCACTGGTTCACCCAACGAATACGAGCTTTGCAATGATGGGTGATGTGGGGCAGGCACTTGAGAAAAGGGGAGGCAAGGAGTTCCTACAAGAAGTACATGACCTGCGCTCTTCCCATGGTTCCCTTGACTCTACCACAGGTACCACAAACAGTATACCATAGTTATATTAAACATTAATCATTGCTTTGTTATATTTAATACAGAAGTGTTTTGGTATTTGATTCTGCCCAGGTTAAAAGTTATTATGCTGTGATGTTTGTTGCTGTTTAATGGTTATCATGCAAGTTTAATGTTCAAAAGATCCTGAATTTAATCTTGGCTGCAGCTGCCATTGCATGTTTCCTTCTTCCATGCCTGAAAGCTGTTGGAGTTGTATAGAATGAATATTTGCATCTGGTTCAAAAACTTGTTTTGCACAACTTGGAAAGGCTTAGTTACTGGAAAAGGAACACATAAATAACAATTAATGTAAACAGTATGGTCATACAGTAGACTTCTCAAACAAGTCTTATCCGCAGCAATGACAATGATAACAGTAATAACAAAAACAGTAATAGTAACAATTATTGTTGTTTTAGTTGTCGTGTTCTGTGCTTTTTTATATTTGTGTTGTGTTTGTTTGTGCTGGCAGTGTAATTAGCATTTGAACTGTTAAGCATGTACATTGATAAAACAAGTATTGAATTGAACTACATTATTATACTCTGAGTAGTTAATTTTTCCCTATTCAAATGACATGATGGTGCTTAACAAATAACAAGGCCTAGTTCTAGAGCTGCACTTCTGTTCCACCTGACTTCCCTTTGCTCCACACGTCTCTCAGATCAATGGTGTTGACTCACGTGGCATCATTCTTCCTTTCGTCTTGTTGCATGGAGCCCAGATCAACTGCTCACTCTGTGATGATGGTAGGCTGAAACAGATTCAGAACCCACTGAATACAGCTAGTTATACCACAGTAACAGCATGCTGCTAATGTGGTCACATGGTTGTGATATGCAGTACTAGCAGAACAAGCTGAAGTGGTCATGTGCAATACTATTTATTCCACCCTCAGTAGTGAGGTTTTGTGACAGTTCTTACACTTACAGTGAGTAGTGCAGTGTGCTCAACTTGTGTGGTAACCACAACAGGTGGAACATGTCAGTGTTTACACCATGCGTAACTGAAATTTTGGGTTTATTAGATTTTAAAAACTATTTTCATTCCTCTTCATTGTATTTTCTTTATTATATTCACACAGTTATTTTAATTTTCATATTCATATTCATGTCTTTTCACAGCAGCAGTATGTTCAGGACACAATTTCCCAGCAAAGTGGGTTATTCATGTGAATGGTCCTTCTTGGAATGAAGTAGATGCAACTGATAAGTTAGAAAAGACGATGAAGAACTGTCTAACTCTAGCTGATCAGAAGAATCTGAAATCATTAGCCATACCTGCTATAGGTAGTGGGAGGTATGTTCCAAGAACCAGTGCTGTAGTTGTATGTAATTCTTGCAGTGACAATACAATTTAATATTTTTCTGTAGGTTAATGGAATTTGTTAAGTTGGTCCTTTGTCCCCATTCCATGGAATGGTATGCCCTTGGCTTCCAGAAAAACGAGATAGCTTTCAAGTGCTGGTAGCTGTTGAGTATATTGAGCAAGCTATGGTCGGCTGATGGGGGTGGTCTCAAGCATGGGGTGCGGAGGGGTGTAATAATTCCTCCTGATAAAAAACCAGCATGTTACAAAATGTTAGCTGTGGACAGGGACCAGTGGCATTTTCTTAGGAACACAAGGATGAATCTAAATGTTGAGGATGCAGGGCATATGGGATGTGACGTTGTGCCACTGGGTTAGTATTTCCCAGTGTTTTGCAGGGACATTGGGCTTTCAAAATGTCAGGAGACACTAACCCAGCAACACAGTGTTACATCCCAGAAGACCTGAATCATCAACAAAACTGCTGTGGAAACCTCAAGTTTTGCGTAATTTAAGGGCTCACTAAAGGTGGGAAATTTTTTGACTTGCTATACAACAGTTAACCTCTTAAGGACTTTGTACTTAATAATACTGGAGGATGCTAGATTTGGACACTAAACTGAGAAAGACATTACACAGAGGAAATTTCAGGTACTGATAGTAAGGCTGCAGAGAGAGATATTCAACTTTGAAGTAAGTTAAAACCTTAAAATAAGAAACATTGTATGTTCATATGATGTGGGTTCTTCCCTGTAGAAGTTACTATGTTGTTAATACAATAGAACACCTAAAGTTACCAAAAGAAAGAATAATGGACAGTATTTCATAGTTTTGTGCATCCTGCCCAGGCAAATGACAGGGTGGCACCTTAAAATAGGCCACAACCATTTTCCACATCTTGATGTTTATTTTCCTTTGGTTTATTTAATGATGCTCTCAGTAACTCAAGACTATATAGTGTTGAATGATTGGGTGAGACGTGAATAAAAAATTGGAAAGGATGTGGAAGGAAGCAGTTGTGGCCTAATTTTGAGATACCATTCTAGAATTTGCCTAGACAGACTGAATAAAACCATAGAGAAACTTAGTGAGCATAACATGTCTCCATTCCAAGATTTGAACCCCAAGTATGAAACAAGAGTTCTGCTGTCATTTCCATAACAGTTAGTCAAAATCCTTATGTGGACATGCTATTTATTATCCTTTTCCCAGCTAATTTTATGCTCACAAACCTTTGCATTAGAAAGAGAAGTGTTTATTAACACATTGTTATGTCTGTTACTGTGACAGGGCTGGCTTTCCAAAGCAGCAGGCTGCTCAGACTATCCTGAAAGCCATCAGCAATTACTTCGTAAATGTGATGTCCTCTTCACTCAAACAAATCTACTTTGTGTTGTTTGACATGGAGAGCATTGGGATCTACACTGCAGAATTAGCAAAGCTGGACTCATAGAATATGGTGTTAATCAAATGGCAGTAATCAATCAACAGGCAGCAGGTGCAGGCATGAGCTGCATAAAGGACAGTAAGAGGTCCTTGGTTTGATTTGTTCTTGAACTGATTGTACGCTTTAATTCGATCACTTTTGATGACAGAATGGGACATATTTGTAAAAAGTGTTTATGTAGTGTACATTTGTACATTTTGCTAGATGTTGTTTGGATGACATGTAGGGATTTGGGGTATTTTTTTTTAAGAGGAACATGTAGATGAAACTACTGTATTTACCTAAATTTAAGAGGATCCTCCTTCACAGCCTTCAGTTTTCAACAAAATACTGGTGGAGACCATGTTTAACTTTGTGCACTGTTGTAAGGTAACCCCCCCCCCCCCCCCCCCCCCATTTTTCAGATATTGAATTAGGAAAAAATTCTGATCTTAGATTTGGGTAAATATGGCATGTGAAGAAACCTTAACCATAAGTGGCCAATCACTATGGAATGACACTTGATTAATTCATGAAGTACTTGGTACTCAAGAGCCTTGTCATTAGTTCTTTTGTATTTTTCCTTGACAAGCGTTCTGTATTTGAAATGAAAAGAGCCAGTGGGAATGGGATTATTGTGTGACATGCTGTAGCTGCTGTTCTTCCAGTTACCAAGTACAAATTTATTACAGAATTATGGTATTACATATCGCTAATAGAGACCATCATTTATACAGGTGAAATCAAGCACTAACGGGGTTCTGTCAAATTGCATGCAGAAACTCTACCACAGTTGACATCTGTAGCTGCTATACATAGTGGCAAGAGTATGGACATTGTATCAGATAACAGTATCTTTGGATTTTTCATTTGGATATAATGTGTTTTATGTCTGTTATTAACAATCCTCCTTTAGTTTTCCAGACCACTGTTTCTTCACTGTAGTCTACGCTAGGACCATCCCATCCAAAATAAAATGAACTGACCACCCCTGTTTTAGAAGTTATCAGTAAATAAGCCAACAACTAATTTTGTGGTGCATCTGCAGTGAAAAGATGCAAAAATGTGCTACTGGATTTGCCATGTCTGTCTGTCAGTCTGTATGAATGTACGTCTGTGCACATGTAACAGATTGAGGACTGCAGGACAGATTTTCATGAAGTTTTATAGTGGTGAGTTTTACTAAAATTTATCAGCACATTCCAATTTTGCTGAAAATTAGAGAATGATAAGGGACACTTGAGGTGAAGACTTGTGTGAATTTCTGGGTGCATCATCGGGGGTAAAACGCATGCTACTCACTGCATACTTACTGAAGGAGAAAAAGTTCCACACAGAAGTCGTAGAGAGAAATTACACTTTTATCTGTAAGCCTTGTAATTTCTGATATAATTCAGAATCTTTTTATACCCTATCATCTCAACTTGAGAACTGTTAACTTTACTTTGCCCCCACCCTTATACCCTGCTGTTTTACACTATTGCCCCCAACCCCCCCCCCTTACACTGCCGTTTTACATTATTTAAAGAAAGCACAAAAAGTTGGCATTTCCAGAGTTGGTATGCTATGCATATATTTCGTAACTTGTTCCAAGTTGATGTTTTCCAGTTTATGTGCTCAACAAAAATCCTTTGTCAGGTGCCCCTGTACCCACAGGCATATTGTTGGACATTTCTGATGCATGGGCTCTTGAAAGCCAAGTGTTGCAGAGGGCTGACACAGTCAAATGCAATTGGACTAGTTGGGCCTCAGCAGCATTTCATATTGTGATACGGTTTCATCTGCTGCGTATTATGTAAAGTACCATGTTACTCAGCAGTTATGTTTGGTTCTGCTATAAAAGTGTCTGTCATTGCTAAAAATTTTAATGCATTGTGTATTGAAGTTATGTATATTTTGATATACAGTGAGACAAATGCGTATATTTATATCATAGTGAAATAGCAAGGATTTAAGAATGTTATTGGTTTATTAATTTTGTTTGTTGTAGAAGCAGTTGCTCCTCTTATCATTTTAAATTATTTTATGTGTGTTGATTTTTAGATGATTTAAGAATGTATAGATGTGCTGGCACAAGACAGTGCTGCCACCTATCCCAAAGCCCCTCTTCTGGTTCCCTTCCATTGCACTTAAGGAAAGGTTATATTTGCTTAGGTTAGCAGTGCTTGCGTTATGTCTTCTTCTACTTCTGTGTACAGACAGGCAAATAAGTGCCTGTACCAGTTTGAAAACACGCGCTTCATATCTCATTGCTTGTGCTCTTACCGCTTGCTGTGTAGGCTTATGATTCTGAGCCACCTACCTTGACCCATTCTGTCTGCTTCTTCCATTTCTTCTGTTTATTATAATCTTTTTTTTTTTAATATATTACTGGCCTTAAAATTTCTTGTGTATTTCAGAACTTCTTTGTCTGGCTGGTTTTCTATATTGAGCTAACTGTGTGAAACAGTCTCCAATTTTGTTCTGCACTTGTCTTGATTCCTAATTTTAACAGGTGTGGTAAACAGCCAGTTCAGTAACAGGTTGCTTTTTTCTTTCTCTGTCATAGTAAATATTTGTGATTTTGCTGTTGTAGGAGGAGCTCTGGGATGTAGAAGAGCTGCGCAATTGTCTCTGCCAGTGTCTATACTTTATACAGATAATTTACAATAAACTCATACAACATTAAACGTGATGAACTTTAAAAATGGTTTCCTGAAACAGAACACTTAATGTACAATCTAGTGATCTCTTACTCTAGAAGAGATGAAATGTCAAATTATTTTATATTTTATTCCATCATTTACATACCAAAAGAAGAAAAACACTTTTTTGTTTATTTTAGTAAACCTTTTTTTTCAAATGCCTGTTTAGAAAATAGGAAAAATGATGAACTATAAGCTCAACAATTAAGATTTTGTCATTGCTATGTAAATGAGTATACTTTTGACATTTTTGCATATATTATGGCAAGTGCCTTACACTTAGGTACATGCATAATTGAAACAAACTTTCAGCTGATGATCTTGTATAAAGAAGCTAGTGATGGTTTTAAGTTGGACTCTAAAAGACTCTGATGGGCTATTGTCATAGTGGTAGTCATATGCAAGCACTGAGGTTTGACTGAGTCTGAAAGTAATGGAATTAACACATCATAAATCAGGTTTGAATATTTTCAGGATATTCTGTGGATCAAAATTTTGTACCTTGTATAGCCTTACATGGCATTTTAGAGAAATGTATTATGTTTTTTCATAGTCTTAAACTTTATTTTACTTTCTTATATTTTTCTCCAGTGTACATTGTACTGTTTCTGCAGTTACCAGAATATTCAGCCAAGAAATGAAGAAGAAACATGATTAGCATCCTGTAGTATTAATTTAATGCCCCGATAATTCCAAAAGGAACCGATGTGTGGTCGTGAACAATGGTACAGAATTTAATTCGTATGGAAATGGTCACAACATTGTAAAAATAAAATTAATTTTGAAAGTGAGTAATATTGCAGAGTTGTTGTCTGTGACACTTTAACGTGCCTAACGCAGCAGAACAGTACACTTTAATGTCCTATCACACTAAAATGATACAACTGAGAAAATATGATAAAACTCGTATGAAATAAAGCCTGTAAATAATAAAGTGATACAAATTTCAGATGAATTATGTTTACAACATAAATTATAATTTGTTTGTATATATGTTTTGAGGACTTGACTTTATCGGTTAGTTTATGTCATCTGAAGGGTACTTGAATTAATTAGTACCATAGTGTCAGGATTATAAGTGGCAAGGGAAAGTTTTCTGGGGAAATTTTATAAGTGACAATAATTGTCATTTAGCTAGTCACATTGTCAAGGAACTTTTGATCAAAATGTATTAGACTGTTTTGAAAAAAAATTTGCTAGAGGATTTTAATGCGTACCATAGCTCAATAATCAATACAAATAATGTATGATTACATCCACATTTGTGATGATGATGTACCTTCCTCATGCTATATCTGAGCACAATGTAGAATAAAATATATGTAACAGAAATTTCTTTCCAGACATAACGTTACGTATTACATACATGTGTTTTAAGTTTCCTATATACGTAATAATTACGATCAAGTATTTTTGCACTTTGTGAGAATTTTTAATAATGCACTTGTGTACATATGTATGTGATTGGTGTGCTTATTCTGGTGCCATGGCATTTAATATGTACAGTGGAACCCCACATTTAAGATTTCTCTGCTGAGCAGTGGATTTTAACATTAAACTGAATAAAATATTAAAGTGGAGGAAATTTATCACCACAATTACTGACTTGGCATTGTTGAAGTTGGAGGTTCAGCAAGGGAAGAGCCATAAGTTGAGGAATATTAAATGGAGGTTACACTGTATTCTGTATTCTTATGTTATACTTGACTACTTTGGTGGAATATGTACTGGATCTGTCATAAATTTCTTAGCTTGGGTTATTTTCTTTCTAACCTGAGTTTTAAAAGATAAATTGAAGCTCAGTCAGTTATGCTAGTACATTTTAAGTCACTGCTGTGTATTTGTGTATAAATGATAAAGGTTGTGTGAGTGGTTAATGGTCAGTGTCACAACCTTGGTTCTGTATAAACTGTTTAGTGAAAAATTTGCCACAGGTTTCTCACGATGACTTTAAATTTTTACATCAATACTGTATGTACAGGATATTTTGTTATTCTGTTTAATTCTTTGGGTGCTGGGTTTGAAATGGTTTCATCCACACTGTGTACTGAGATTTTTGTTATACTGTCAAGGCTGCTCTTGAAATGCAAAAGATTGGTGGCCAGTCAGATAAAGGGGTTCAAACAAGGCACTGGAGGGTGCTACAATTGTGCTATGGATGGCTGGCTGTGTTACTCCAGTAACAAGTTCAGTCTGAACTGGGGAATTTAATAGAAGCATGTAGCCCTGTGCTCACTGATGTGTTGACAGTGTCTGTGTAGGCTAACTGGACCACCTATGGTGCCAACTTAAGTGGGGCGCAAAATTTGAATGAAAATATCAAATTAAAAAAATGCACAAATTTTAAACAGCAATGATCTGACTGGAGGCTTGCAGAAATGGTGGTTGGACAGACAGACAAACCAAATAATTATGCTTCAGTTAAAAAAAATTACAGGGCAAATGGGTGCAAAATACTTCCTTGTGTGCCAAAACCTTTAGCTGCCATGTGCTGTTGGGGGGGGGGGGGCGGGGGCTCTTGAAAGTGCCACTAGTCCTGGGTCACCCCTGTTGGCACTTAACAGTAATGAGCAGCACTCAAAGGAGTAAACACTGCTACAGTGCAAATGGTATCTGATGTATTGCCAGAAGAATTAATTTCTCATTTGCCTTTGGTTCTTATTTTTTCTAACTGTATGTGTCACTGTTCTGGTATGGCCACAGAATGGGGTCTTACGATTCAGGGGCATTACAGCACTCGAGGTTTCTCACTTTGTTACTGCAGTTGTATTCTTCTCCATTTCCCTGTGTCCATCAGGGGAGTGGAGAAGACTACATAACAAGGAGCTTTATGACCTGTACTCCTAACCAAATATTATTCAGGTAATCAAATCAAGAAGAATGAGAGGGGCAGGGCATGTGGCACATATGGGGGACAGGAGTGGTGCATATGGGGTTTTGGTTGGGAGACCTGAGTGAAAGAGACCACTTCGAAGACCTAGGCAGAGATGGTAGGATGCTGTTAAGAGGGATCTTCAAGAACTGGGGTGAGGAGCAGGGACTGGATTGATCTGGCTTAGGACAGGGACAGGTGGTGGGCTCTTGTGAATGTGGTAATGAGCCTTCACGGTCCATAAAATGCAGGGAATTTCTTGACCAGCTGAGACCTGTTAGCTTCTCAGGAAGGACTATGCCCCATGGAATGAGTTCCCTGCGTCTGTTGTCATCCAAGCCACGTAACTTGTCACTAACAAGGGTTATCACAACAAACATGTGTATGAACATAAATGGCTTCATGACTGGGGGCGAATACAGGGAAGTTCACTGGAGAGGGAAGCACAGTGGCTTAAGGGAGGCGTGGATAGGGTTGATCCATGGAGCTTCTTCTCATGGCCTCAGTATAATTTGTTCATATTTTTGTTGTTGGAATACGGTCTGTGCACTTTTACTTATAGGTCGGTGACTTGCAGCTTTCTGCAAATATTAATCATTTTTTGATACTTAATGCCATCAGCTAATGCTGATTTTACAGTGTCTGTAGTAGTTAAAATTGAAAAGCCTTGGTCCATGAACACAGCTTAGTCAAAACTGGTGCTGCACAGAGTCTGGACATGCTGGCTTCTGTTTTAGCTCTCACAATACAGTTTTGGGTTTTCATTGGACAAGTTTTGTACAAATCTGTAACAGCAGGTTTACCCTGAATTTTAGGGTTTGATAATCCATTACTTTTCTGCAAAATAATGGTCACCTAAGTTTGGTCAGGGACACAGTGAACACCATCTGTCTAATACCTGCCTCCCCTGCACATATATTCCCCTACTGCTATTGTCAGTTTTATTCTGGTGTGGTCTTTTTAGTTGTTTCCTCTGGCAAGCCATGTTGTATAATTTTACTGAAATTAATTATATTTGAAAACACTTTCATTACAAAGTCATTGATGATAATAATTACAGCCATTAATAATAATAATAATAATAATAATAATAATAATAATAATAATATGCCTCTCCTTTTTTCTAAGGTATGGCAATAACCTTTGTCTGTTTATGTTGAAGGGATGGTGTGAAATGTAGCTGGGGTAGCGAAACAATCTGCCAGGTTGAGTACCCACCACCTGTGTTCGTTATTTCTCTGACTAGTGTAGAAAACCATCGAGTAGTGTAGCTTGTTTTTTTCATGAGTGTGCTAGATGACACATATTTATAGGGAATAAAAATGAAAGGTTAATGAGACATCATTATAGGTTTTCAGACAGATACAAGTAAAGTACAATCCTCATATTGTATACACAGTTTTTCACCTTATGTAACTCATAGCCATTTATGTTTTGCATCACTGAAGTTAATGTGGCATTGTATGTTACTGAGGTAAGAATATTATTATCAGTGTTAGCGTACTTTACATCAAGGTGGTGGAGGTAGCTGTAACATCTCCTAACTGGTTGGTTCCTTTCTTTCAAAAAGTTAATTTGCATTTCTTTATTTGTTTTGATGCCATGTTTGTCTTGATACATAATTAAGGTACAGATTTCTGTTGACAGTACAGGAAGAGTAAGGCAGCAACAGTGGGGAAGACCGAATCCCTTGCTGCTGCAGTGACATATGAACCTATCATACCAGCCCTGGATGATAGACAAGTATAGAGCATTTGTTAAATAATAATTAACAGGAGAAAACTGAAGTTCTCAGAGAAGACCTCTCCCATTACCACTTTCTTCACCACAAATCTCACAACTCTCCTGGTACTGAACCCAGGCCTCTGTGAAAGAAGCTGGTGATTACCACCTGAGATATGGCATGGCTAATGACATGAAAAAGGTGTTCTTTTGTGAGAAAAAGATTGAAAATGAACGCCCAGTAATGAGATGATAAAACATACCTATGTTGTCACAGTTGAAAACTCTGTATTTTGAAATTTATAACTTGAATGGGAAGAAAGGAATTTTTGTCTCAACTTACAGGATTATACAGGTGACCATAAGAAACCTTTATACCTGCAAGTTCTTTTAGCATTAAAAAGAAGAGTGTGATAAAGGCAGTTTGTTTTTAAATTTAAATGCAAATACACCTTTGTTAGTTGAGCTAAAATTTAAAAAGAAAAATTTGCCTCATGTCTGTCCACATTTAAATTTTGCAAGAAAATAAAGTTGTAAAGGTTTCTTATCGACACCCTGAATGTGAGAAAGAGAGTAATTAGCATTTATTAAGATGTGACTGTATATGACCTGTGATTTGTACTGATAGTTCATAGCATTTGTATTATTTACATTTTCCTAATTGCACAGAAAGTTTATTGGTGCATTATGCATATCTTTTAAAAATGTAAAGTAATTTCTAAAACCAACTAGCCACAGAACTCTTGAAATCAGAATGGCTGGCTTCAACAATAGTAACAAGGAAAGTTAGAGCACACATCAAAGTGGGTGAATTTTATTCTTCATACAATATATTAATAAGGCTCCGTAGCACAGGTTAGGCATTTATATGTCTGAACATTAAGAGAAATATTCACACATATGACATCCACACATTCCCCATGCTCAAATAAAATATCAGAAATTTCAAATATGGCTGATCATGCGAAAAGTTGGCACAGAAAATATTCATCTTCTTAAGATCTGCAGTTTTTACCTGAAAACATGTTTTTTATTCAGTGGTAATGAATACAGAAAATGTGAAGGTTCTAATTTTTTTATAACATGGTCTTCTGCTCTACATTTTACTAGAATTTAACAAATGATACTGGAAAAGAAATCACAAATAGTGTGTGCATGTTTGCAGCACACGGGTATGTAACCTTTGTAAAGCATGGACTGTACCATAAAATACAGAGCTACTTTCGGTTTTAACCCTTTGTGAGTGAGTCCACTCAAAAAAAAGATTATATTTTAAATTCAGCCAGGTTAGCATAGTTAGTGTAGGGAATAGGCTATGGGCTGGATGATCCAGGGTTTGAATCCCAGCAGGGCCAAGGCTCTTCCCCGAAATGTCCAGACTCCTATTCAGTGGGTACTGGAGGCACTTTCCTGGGGGTCAAGCGGCTGACCACCTACCTTTATCTAGTATTGGAATAAGAATTACAGCTACACTTCCACTCTGCCTGAATGCCTTCATGGCATGTAGGGTGCAGGGGTGCAGAAGTTTTCCAAAAATCTATGTGCCACCTCAAAATTCAAAGTGCCAGAATGGTGGCATAAAGAAAGTTCGACTGTACAAAATTTAGTCGTCACAGTGACCTGGTGCCTGTGATTTGTGCACTTCTAGTTTAGGGACAACTCTACTTTTTTTATTTTAAATTCTCAGGAAGCTGCTATTTAAGATGTTCAGATATCACTTATAAAGGGTTAAGTTAGTTGGTTTTTGAAATAAACTTTCACTTGCCTGTTATGTGTCATGTTCTGCGGATATTCACTGCCAGACTTCATAAGAAATGTTTTATGAACGTTGTGTTCATTTATTTAGAAAGAATATTCTTTTATGTATACATACTTTCCTTTACAAATCATGAGTATGTTTGTTTTGACATTTTTGTTTTCATTTATACACTGTGATGCATGGATTTCTGTTTTAACAAGACATATATACTAGATTTTGAGAAATTTATACAGGATGTTTGAAACAGACTGGAGTAACTTGTAGATATAGAAGGTCCATTCAGTACACAGATTAACTCTTTAAAGCATGAATTCCACACAATGATATTTAAAAGTTCATTTTCTACCTCACAGAGAACACACTGCCTCCCATTACAAAGACCAGTTGGTTAATGTTGTATAGGGAAATAGTTCATGTTTGTTGCAAGAATCATACATACATCACACGTAAATACATTTTATGGGCGAAGTGCAACAGTTTATGGATGTTAAAGTTAGTGGTACATATGGTTACCACTGTGCGTTAAAGGGTTAATTCATTTCATTGTAAGTTGATTCACTGAGTTTTTTTGACATTTAACTCCTGGATTACCAGCAGGTAGTTGTTGCGCTTAAGTTATACCATCAACTGTTCTTCAGAAATATAATGGTGTGGGAAAATGGCTCATTGTACCTGTCCTGAGAACTTCACCATAACGTAACATTTAGATCTAATTAACATGTCCATTATCTGTAGTCAGTTTTCCAGGTTCCATCATTTGCACACAGCTGAAATGAACACCAATAAAGATACTGATCTCTGGTTGTGTGCCATGCACAGACAAGGATAGTAGCATTATGACAAATTAGTGTTCTATATGATGGATCAAGTAAGGCAATATGTGGGGGGGAGGGGGGGGGGAGACTTTCAAATTCAGTATGCTACATGAAAATTTCACATATCTGGCAGGACAAACACATCAATGCTAATTGCAATTTTCCTATCATGGTAGTACAACAGAGAAAATGTATATTTACATTGATCATAAAATAAATAAGAAGTCACATTAAACCATTTTGGTTGCCGACATTTTATATTTAAAGCACTGCAGTAACGGCCTTTAATATAACTCTGAAATGTAATCTTTCTATGTTAAAAATGAGACTTCCAGTCACTGCGTACAGATATTTCATGGATTTACACTAGTTCTACAGATGTAGCAGTAAGCATGTTAGAAGTACCATTTATAGGCAGGTTTGTATTCCAAGGTACAGGATTGTTGATGAGATGAATTATGGGAAAGCATTATTAGGCACAGTGTGAAGACAGCTTGATGCCCGTCCCTGTCCTAATTACATGAAAATTTAGTAATTTCTTCCACTTCTGCTCCATTTTTTAGGAAAGTGTTAAGACCACATTTAAATGTTAAATCTGCATAACTCCTCAGATCCTCTACAGGGTTTGTGTTAGTGAATTTAAAGCTTGTTTGCCCAAAGATGTTCCTGTGCAGTTAGTTTCTGATGAGAAACGTACATCTTTCTACAGTTTTATGGTTTGATGAACATGTAATGGCTGTATGAATAATTTGGATAGTTGGGTAGAATATAATCTTTAGTGGTGAAAGTGAAGGGTTATTAAATGTTTAGAAAATCAGGGCATGAGGTAAGAAGAAGGGGCAAGTTATGATTTACCATAAATTTCAAAATATATTATTTAGAGATTTTCACATAACAAAATTATACTATCATAGTATACTTAGTTGTATATGATCCTTATTTAGACAAGGGTTGGAGCTCTGAATGAAGGGTCAAATCATCAGATGAACAATGATCTAACCTACCCACCCTGTCTGACACAAGATTTGAACTTGCATTTTCAGTCATTGTGCAACATACTTGTCAGACTACATGGCTTAGGTCATGAGCATTTTATGAACCATTGAGAAGTACAGAGGCTGAAGCATGAAGCTGACTGTTCAGTTCCACACAGTGCCATAGCTAAGAATATATGGACTTATACTTTCACTCCCCCACATGTTCATGGCAAGATATTTGTTTGATTTAACCTTTAATGGATGAACAGGTTAACACTGCCCCATCAAATGTATACAGTTTTTGCCTGAAAAGGAATGTGCTCTCCCAAAATGGCATGCAAATCAAACGATGTTTGGCCACGACACAAATGTGGACCCTAAAAGCCGGTATGCTGAACATTATAAACACTTGGTTTTTACATTGCAGAAAGCACACCGCATATTTGTAATAATGACCAATTGGTTAATGCTATTACGGGAATAATTGCCGTTTATTTTGGCTATCATACAAACTCCCTAAATAAACTGTGTGGGAAAAATGTAGAGTTTTTAATTGTTAAAGCACTCTGTGTGTATATGTATATCTACAGAAATCATGCTTACAAGGGTTAAGCACAAGTAGTGTGAGTTATCAAAATTAAACCTTATTATCGAATCCAAACAAGGGTTAAGAAAATCTATGAAGCAGGAACAGTCTTTTCATATGGACGGATGGACAATGAAAAATCGTCCTTTCTTTGAGCTTCAAACTCGTGCATATGTGTGTATCAGTTAATGCTGATTTAATTTTGCACATTTGGGATGCTTTGATATGGCACAAAATTTGCAGAAAATTTAATGATTTTTATATAAAAGGTGCAATCATTAACTTTTTTGCTAGACTGGAATTTTTTTACCCAATTTGACAGTTGTGTGTTTTTGCTCTGTGATCTGATGGAACGTTCATTTTTATTCCATAACCTGTGCCAAATTCTAAGGTAGCATTGTTATTCAATTATAATTACTAATAACACATCTGTGTGTTACTGGCTGGCAGCCAAAATGTAATTTGATTTGTTTGTATTATGAGGGTATGTGCATTACTTGATTCCACACTGTACTGACATAATACACAATTATTTGAAGTGTAATCTCAGTGAGTTAACTGTGAATTGTGTAGATTAAACTACATAAAGATAAGGGGACATAGTTCCTGAGTAGCCACATAACTTTTATTTTTCAGCCATCCTGTGTAAAAAATGTAGTTAATGGGAACTCTGCAATCCAACTTCAGTACACTTAAAAATTGGAGTTATGTGAAAATCGGAGAAATTGTATCTGTTAAATGCTAATCCATTACTAGTCATGTAAGATGGTTTATATTGTGTAACTGTATTATGTCACATGCCAGCAATATATGTATTATAACTTGAGACAAATTTATTTCTGGTGGTTGAACTGGAAATCTAGAACACTTATATGACAAAGAGTCACTCCCTGAGTGTTGAACATTTCATTTATGGATGTCCTGCACGTAATAAAATTATCTGTTGTAATCCAAAGCCAGTAAGGCTCAGTCAGCATGTGACTAGGCTATGGGATGGATGATCAGGGGTTCAGTTCCTGACAAGGGTAGAGATTTTTCTCTTGACTGCAGTGGCCAGACTGGCTGTGGGACCATTTCAGCCCCCTGTCCAGTGGGAACCTGGGGCCTTTTTCCTGGCAGTAAAGTGGCTGGGGCGTATAAGCTAACCGTTCACCACACCTAGTGCAGAAGTTAAGAAATGTGTCACACTATACCCCCACCTACTCATATGACTGTGGCAGAGTGATTAGTCAAGCATAAGGACAAGTTTACTTCATCTTTTATGCATTACAATTTATGTATCCAGACACAAATACTTCAAAGATATAAACACCTGAGAGATCACTCCATATGTTTCTTGTCTGCCACTGAATTGACTTGGTTTTCAAGAACATGTCTGATTTGTAACTTGGAGTGTAACTGTAATTGGTCAGTTTCATCCTGTTTTTGTAATTAGGTGCAAATGGTGTGCAGTGTAAAATATATCAATCAACAGAACACAGAAATAACATATGTACATTTATTAATTACAAACCCCCAAAACGAGTAGTAACAGTATGGCTGTTCAAAGTTTTAAAAATGGGATAAAGGTAAATCAATCCCTGTATAGGCCTGTACAGGCCAGTAGGGCTGCAAGAGGTTGAGGCTCCCAGAATTTCTCGACAATTCGCACATGAAGATCCAAGGTTGTCAGCCCTATGCACTGGCCCCCGTAGGGGCGGGGGGTGAGGCGGGTGTGGGCGAGTGGTAGGACGTTGGGGAGCCATGCTGTGACTACTCGTTTTGGGGGTTTGTAATT